>JAUEJL010006227.1:0-22453 GCA_032274825.1 Drosophyllum lusitanicum | reverse complement strand
CCCATATCGACTTGTTAGTCATTATAGTCAATTTCATGAGTCAATATATTATTCCATGAACTTGTTTTAAGTTCATAGTTAGGCTGCTTAACCAAAAGTAAACACTAGTAATAGGCAACATACATATTATAAGTAAATTATCAACTAAAAAAGATAAGATATCTTTTTAATTTTAAGTACCCATGTTAATATGTCGGAACTCAACTAATAAACTGCAATTTACGATGCATTAATATATTGGATCTCAACTGATAAATGTAAGATTAATTGCAATTTCCAGTGCCACACTAGAAAGAACAGTATTATACAATTTTCAAAGTTAATAAAAAAAACTCAGCAACATCATTTGTTGGTGAAATTAAAAAACCCAGCAACATCTCATTATCTAGAATTGTATATCTCTTACCTTATTTGCTTCATTTCTTCTCATTGTTGGCTCATATCTACTGATATCGTTGGCTCAATCAGCTTCTTTCTCTTTCCGTTTCATTTTGTTGTTAACATAAAAACCATCAAAATTTGAAAGAGAGAAGCATATAGAGAAAAGTCGAGATTTGGGTTTTTGAAGCTAAAATCGGCACTGTGGAGGAACAATATTAGATCTCCAGCAAATAGATATCTCCTAGTTTATGGTAGTTGGCGGCGAGAGCACGGATCTGAGATTTTAAAGCTGATTCGAAGTCATGGGTTAGAGAAGCAGGTAGAGAGAGATTCGAGAAAGTTTTTCAATACCAAGTTCAGTGGCGTAGGTGGTGGATCCGTCGTCGAGTTCAGTCGTTGATGGAAGTTATTGATGTCTTGGGCCGGCGCCGGTGGCCGGAAATGTGTGACGGAGAGACAAAGAGATAGTAGAGAAGATGAAGAGAGTATGTATGTGTGGAGGTGATTTTGATTCTAGAGAGAGAAACACATTTTGATTTTGGATAATGGGAAAAAGAAAAATGTTTATTGGCATCCGAGTAAACTCCTTTTTAGGATATTACTTTTATACCCTTTATAATTTAGAATAAATAAAAAAGACATGATAATTATTGATTGGTTGATATTGGTTCTCGCGATTCTCGCATTAAAAACGGTTCTCAAATGAACTTTTACCTATATATATATATATATCCCCTACCACGGAACCTTATAATTTATAAACATAAAAATGTAATTAACTCGAAAGAAATAAAATTCACTTTTGTGGTAAAAGAGCTCCCGTGTATACTATTTAAAGAGTAGCAGAAAGTAAACTCTCTTCAAATGTTCACAGTTTGGAGGTGCGTTGGTTCCTCTTCTTGTTCGAAAAAAACCCTCTCATCCTTCCATGGCGATTTAAAAACACACTTCACACACTGCTCTCTCTCTCTCTCTCGACGAAACAATGTCTGGAAAGATTCAAAACCTTCTGGAGGAAATTGGATCCAAACTTGAAAATCCACCTGCTAATAAAGATGCTCTCGTCAAACTCTTAAAGGTACTTGCTCTTCAAACTTTCATTCTTTGAAGATTTTGCTTTCTGAATTCTTGAAACAATGGTTTCTTCTCGGTTTGTGGTTCTTCTACTTCGTTGTTGTGAATTTCATGAACAAAAACTTGTCTTTCAATTCAACAGTTTCAAATTCTGTAGAAATTCATTTTCGTGTTCGTCAAATACGATTCCTTTGTTGAGGATGGAAGGTTTTTAGCCTAGCAGTTCGTCGGTTGAGGGATTAATTATGTCTTTCAAGGATATTCAAGTCTCCGTCAGATCTTTTTAAGAAAAAAAATTAGGGTTCAGTTTCAAGTAGTGGGGAATATATACAACTCGATCATTCACTCGGGCCTGTAATTAGGCAATTCTTCATTCCACTTTCGAGTTTTCATTCAATTATAATAACTGCTCTGTAATGTCTTACGGTAACGATTTCCAATTGTACGGAAAAAAGATTTCTTCGTAGTTTTGATGTGTATTATATAGTTCATTGTTGTGAATTTTAGTTTATGGGAAAATTTGTTTCTTTTAGGGGAAAATTTGTAAGTTTTTGGAAAATCTTGTGATATATTCGTTAGAATTTAGGGTTGGGTTTGAAGGAATGAGGAAGATAAGCAAGTTGGTGTAAAAAGTTGGGAGCTTTTATCATTCTTAATGTCAATTATGACTAATTACATTATGTTTTTCGGGTCCGTGCTTCTGACCGTCAATGTCCAGTACTTGATATTCAGGCTTAGTTAATTTAAACCCCTAGTTTTGAACAACACAATTAGAATTCAGATTAATACTTACTTAAATAGAGACAATTCTTCCATAGATATAAGATCACATAGTGCTGATGACCCAATATCATAGTTACTCAGGGTAACATTTGCGTCACATTTAATGGTTTTAGAACATCGATAACATATAAATGTTACCAAAGTAGTGAAATGAGACTATTTCCATGGTGCCACCAAAGTAGGAATTTTGTCATTTATGTTGTTTTTGTAATCACAATTAACATACATGCTTTGATTTTCTGCAGCAAGCTGCAGCCTCTTTATCTGAGGTGGAGCAATCACCATCAAAGGCAGTATTGGAATCTATGCAACCTTTTGTAAACGCGATTGTAAAGCCAGAATTGCTAAAACATCATGATAAAGAAGTCAAGCTTCTTGTGGCCATGTGTACGTGTGAGATTACCAGAGTTACTGCTCCCGAAGCACCATATGATGATGATATTTTAAAGGTGTATATATTTTTCCTCATGGGAATTGATTTTAGTTGCATAATATCATCATCTAATTACTGTTTTGTATGCCTTCAGGACATCTTTCATTTGATTGTAAGCACCTTTAGTGGGCTACGAGATACAAAAAGCCCATCATACGGGAGAAGAGTTACTATCTTGGAAACTGTTGCTAGATATAAATCCTGCATTGTGATGTTGGATCTTGAATGTGATGATTTAATCAATGAAATGTTCACAACGTTTTTCGCTGTTGCCAGGTTCATCTTTGTTACTTAAATCTTCATTCCTGATAAATAAACAGGAATTATTTTGCTCAATTTGTTATTTTCAATTAGAATATTTCATGTACAAGTGTACAACATAAAAATCAATGGAAAATTCAGACAAGTAGCTTATAATTTGGTGCTTGGTTTCTTTTTGTCCTTGTTAAATACTTGCAGTGATGAGCATTCTGAGACTGTTATCACATCCATGAAGACAATTATGGTTGTTCTTTTGGAAGAGAGTGAGGACATTAACGAAGACCTTTTGCTCATCATTCTGTCTGTTTTAGGTCGAGATAAGAAAGTAAGCTTGTTTTATCTGACTTTTATATTTATAATGTTTGCACGTTTATCATTTCTACTGGGGTTATATTTGTAACTTTGATTCTTATAGGGAATAAGTATGACTACAAGGAAGCTTGCTATGAATGTTATAAAGCAATGTGTTGGGAAACTAGAACCTGGAATAAAACATTTTATTGTAAAATCAATGTCGGGAGAAGAGAATAATCCTTTGTTTTCTAAGATCGATTACCATGAAATCATCTATGATATATACCGCTGTGCTCCTCAAGCATTAGCAGGAATCGTGCCCTATTTAAGTGGAGAACTCCTGGTAATCACATTTCCTTTTAAACTAATTTTAGTGTTATTCCATTTTGTAACAGTTGTTTCATAAGTTTTAGTGAGTAAACTGATGACATAAATAGACAGATAATATAGACGTTCGCTTAAAAGCAGTGAAATTGGTTGGAGATCTTTTCTCGATACCAGGTTTTAGCATTCCAGACCCATTCCAGTTGATTTTTTTTGAGTTTTTGAAGAGGTTAACTGACAGAGTTGTTAAGGTTCGAATGTCGGTCCTTGAACATGTCAAGCTTTGTATGTTATCCAATCCTTTGAGATCAGAAGCCCCTTATTTAATTGGTAATTCTCGAGTAGTTTGTACATTATTGTGTTAAGTTTCATTGTTTAGTTATAATATTAACTCTTTTTATAACCTTTTAGCTGCCTTATGTGACCGCCTGTTGGATTATGATGAAAGCATCCGCCAAAAAGTGGTTGCAGTAGTTGCGGACATTGCTTGTTATGAGTTATCTTCGGTTTCACCCAACACCATAAAGCTTTTAGCTGATCGACTTCGTGACAAATCTGTATAAACTCAGCTTGTCTTATTTTCATTTAAATATATATTTTTAGTAAACTTAATTTATGTTGATATAAAAAAAATATTATCATACAGCTCCTTGTGAAAAAGTATACCATGGAGAGGCTATCTGATATATACCGCACTTGCTGCTTGAAGCGTACGCGTGATGATTATGATTGGATTCCTGGGCGAGTTTTAAGATGTTTTTATGATAAAGATTTTAGGTATGTATGTTACAGTTCCTTATTTTTTATAATTACTGTTATGATAATGATACCATGTTGACTTACTTTAAAACGTTTTCCGAGTTTCAGATCAGATACAGTTGAATACATTCTTTGCACTTCTCTCTTCCCAGCTGGATTTTCAATCAAAGATAAGGTTAAAACGTGGGTCAAATTAATTTCAAAATTCGATAATGTTGAGGTAAAAGCTTTAGAGAAAATACTGGAGCAGAAGCAAAGGTTTGTTATTGTTATGATAACAGAAAATTATGGTTTTTGCTACTGTATGTGATCACATTAAATCATGCGTAATTTGATTGCAGGTTGCAATTAGAGTTGCAAAAGTATCTTTCTGTTAGGCAGATGTATAAGGTTTGTCTTCTATTAACATGCAGCCAGAAATAGGATAGAAATATGTGTTTATGTGCAACAAAAGATTTTCCATTTTTGCTTTCAATTTCCAGGAAAGTGATGCTTCAGAGATCCAAAAGAAAGTCGCAGTTTGTTTTCGTTTCATGTCTCTCTTTTTCACGGACCCCACAAAAGCTGAGGCAGATTTCCTGATTCTCCATCAACTTAAGGATGCTAATGTTTGGAAGATATTGAAAACCCTACTCGATCCTAATACTAATTCTCTTCAAACTACAAGATCTCGGGTAACCACTTTATAACTAACTGCTTCAAAAAGTGATTCTTTGATTTCTTCCTAAATTGACAATGTTATCCTTTAGATACAATAATACCTCGTGTATTTAATGCATATGTAACAAATTAACAATTTTCTTTCATTTTTCAGGATGAATTGCTTAAGATAATTGGTCAGAAGCATCCGCTTTATGGAATTCTGAGCGTTTTATCTATGAAGTGCTCATATATACTCTTTAACAAGGATTATGTTAAATATGTTCTTCAAGAGGTTGTCCTACATAAAGCTTCCGGAAACAGATTGCTGACTCAGTCTTGCATGAATATACTTGTGGTAAATGTTTCTTACTATGTTGGGTTCTAATTTTTATGGTAAGACGTTTTTCTTTTTTTCTAGTGATTTTAATAATCTCAACATAAATATGATATATATTTTCAGATGCTTGCATCCTTCAGTCCTTTATTGCTTGGTGGGACTGGAAAAGATTTGGTCCATCTTCTTGAAGATGAAAATGAAGTAATAAAGGAAGGTGTTTTGCATGTTCTAGCAAAAGCTGGTGGAACAATCCGAGAACAACTGGGGGAATCATCTAGGTTTTTATATAAACATTATGTGATACCTAAGACAATCTATTTATTTTATCTTAATCCGTGTCTTTTTTATGTTATTCTTTTGCAGTACATTAGATCTAATTTTGGAGAGAATATGCTTAGAAGGTAGTAGGAGGCAAGCTAAGTATGCTGTACACGCATTAGCAGCTATTCCAAAGGATGCGGGGCTCAAATCACTATACAAGGTTCTAATTTATCTATTGAAATATCTTGTAGTAGCATTTGTTATAAAAATGAATTATTTGTACTCATTTGTGTTTTTGTTTTCCTTTCGAATATGTACAGAAACTTATGGATATGCTCGAGAAAAAGACAAATTTGCCTTCTGTGCTACAGTCTCTGGGTTGCATGGCTGAAACTGCTATGCCAGTTTTTGAAACTCAAGAGACCAAAATGCAGAATTTTATAAAAAAAGACATCTTAGAGTGCAGTGAGGTATTTAATCCATTTGCTATCTTATACTTGTTATTTAATAATATTACTAATGTAAAAAGTGCTTCACCATGGCTCAGGAAAAAGGTGACAAAACAAAAGAGTCTTGGGATGATAGAACTGAACTTTGTTTATTGAAGGTCAGTTTCCATATAAATATATCATGTTTCAGTAAATTATGTCAAACTAGGTTTTAGTTTTGAAGAACTTTGTAAGTTTCTCATTTTTGTTGTGTCAAATATTGGTATTTAGATATTTGGCATTAAAACTCTAGTGAAAAGCTATTTGCCTGTGAAAGATGCACATCTTCGTGTTGGGATTGATGAACTGATAAAAGACCTCCAGAACATACTTTCATTTGGGGAAATCTCAAAAGATATTGAATCAAGGTACTTTTGGTTAAAAAAGAAAGTTCAATAATTTTTTATTTTATTTTCACTGGTTACTTTCTATTCTGAGCTTTTTAAATATTCCTATTTCCAACATCCGCAGTTCTGTTGATAAGGCGCATTTAAAGCTAGCTTCTGCCAAGGCTATTCTTCGTTTGTCAAAGCAATGGGATAATAAGATCCCACTTGATGTATTCTACCTCGTTTTGAGAACGTCAGAGGTAAATATCTGTTAATACTATTAAAAACCAGTATTTTATTATTAATAATAATAATAATCATACAATTTCTGTTGAATAATTAGGGCATTGCAGGCATTTGAATACACATTAGACGACTTTTGACCTTTTTAACTATTTTTTCCCATTGACCGGTTATCAAACTAATACAACCCTAATTTACCTGTCCTGTTTTCATATAAATGACTTGAAATTGCCATCTTCAGGAAAATTATATATACTTTGTTATTTAGCTGTTTTTACACTATACAGTGATCCAGTTGCTCTCCGTTTATTTGTATTCAACTTGCAAATTAACAAACTATTTTCTCTCACCTTTTTTCCTTATTTTAATGATACATTTAGATTGGATTCCCCGAAGCTAAGAAACTGTTTCTCAAGAAAGTTCATCAATACATCAAGGACCGGAGTTTGGACCCAAAATATGCTTGTGCTTTCTTATTAGGTTTTGATTCTCAGCAATCAGTTCAGGTAGCGAAAACCAAGGTTGCACTTGCTGGATCTGTTGCAAATTCCATAATTTTGGAAGTGTATAATTTTTTTTATAAATAAGAAAGTAAAGGAATGATATTTTTTTCATTGTACTTGAAATTGGCAGGAGAATCATAATCTAAGCGACATCATTCAGATGTGTCAACAAGGAAAAGCAAGGCAAATTTCGTTACAAAGTGATGGAAAATTTTCTGTTGTTCATCCGGAATACATTCTTCCCTTTTTAATTCATGCACTAGCCCATCATCCTTCCTGTCCAGATATTAATGAATGCAAGGATCTGAAAGCATATGAACCGA
Organism: Drosophyllum lusitanicum; assembly: GCA_032274825.1. NCBI lineage: Eukaryota > Viridiplantae > Streptophyta > Magnoliopsida > Caryophyllales > Drosophyllaceae > Drosophyllum > Drosophyllum lusitanicum. Next base: position 15,018 of record JAUEJL010006227.1, on the reverse strand, counting down.
TATACAGGTTTCAGGCATACTTTTATTTTTCCAACTGCATGATTGTTATTGCTAATTGTTTGAATAATAAGTGCTTGTCTTAACTTTCAGGAAATTGTATTTATTTCTTTCCATGTTGACACTTGGAGATGAAAACGGGAAGCCTAGTAGTCTAAAGAAGGAACAGGTTATTTCAGTACTTTCTATACTTGGAAGCATCAGGAGTTCTGAAGACGCTGTAGATACAAATAAATCAAAGGTACCGTATTAATAAAGGGATGGATATTACGACATTTTTTTTAACAAAATACTAGTTACATAATAAAAAACTGTTAACTTTTATACATATTCAGAACTCATATGCAATCTGCGACCTTTGCTTCTCAATCACCAAACGATTAGCCCAAAAACAAGAAGATCTTCAAGAACCTTTAGTACACGTTTCTCTACCACAATGGCTGTACATATCACATGACAAAAAAGACGAAAAAGCGAAAGAAGACAAAAAAGAAGAAAAGGAGAAAGAAGACAAAAAAGAAGAAAAGAAACATGTGACTGAAGGCGGCCAGACATGGTTGGCTGATGCAAGTGTTGTTGCCCACTTTGAATCGCTTAATATAGAAGCTAATGACAACGTATGTTATTACTGCTTATTTCTTGTTTCAATAAAACTTTACTTAATAATCATGTAAATTATAAATAAGTTAGTCATAATTGTGCATTTTTTATTTTTCAGGCCACTTTAGAAATTATTGAGGATGATTTGCTGAAGGATAGTGAAGATGGTAATGAGGTGCCTTTAGGAAAAATGCTGCAACGACTAAAAGCTAAAGGAGCCAGGGAAAGAAATTCAGTAAAAAATGGATCTATGTCACCTGTTTCACAGAATAATAATAATAATGTTAATGATAATAATAATGATAATAATGTTGATATGTTGGGGATGGTTAGAGAAATAACCTTGGATAATTCAAGTGTGTCGAATGGTCATGAAAAACCTAGATCTGATGAAAAACGCAAGAGGAAAAGAATACCTAACCAATCAATAAGCGTTTCTGTACCTAAACATCAGAAATCAAAGGGGCAGTCCGCTTTTGATAACATCAAAATGAGTATTTCAGAAGATAAACATGATTTGGGAGACCGTAGAGAAACAGAAGAACATGGAAAAACCGATGACAGTGACTTTGAGGTAACCGTTTTTTTAAATTAAAAACCGCATTTCTTTTTATTTTTTAGTTTTAAATTTCATAGTTGATAATGTCTTCTTCTCTCATGCAGAAGCCGAAAAAGTATATTGTCAATGATGGTGATAAGAATAAGTCGGGATCTGTCAGGAAGCGAAAACGAAAAAGCGTTGCAGGATTAACAAAGGTTTGGGTGGTGATAACTATTTTAATTTTTGTAAATTGTGAGTTCTTTTTTTCTGAAAGTAAGTTTTCTTCTCATCAGTCCACGTCGAAGGAAAGGGAAAGTCACACGACGGACATAATTGGCAAGCGTATAAAAGTTTGGTGGCCTATGGATAAAGCGTGAGCATTTCTAATACATTAAGTAAAATATATATATATATATTATAGTTATTAAAGTATTCACTTTCTAAATTGGCAATTTACAGGTTTTATGAAGGGTTAGTGAAGTCTTATGACCATCAAAAGAAAAAACATGTGGTAAGCTTCCTAGTTATGTTTCTGCCTTTTTTTAAACCTAATAATTGATTGAAATATTTTTGTTACTTTTTTATTTTTTTTCATCTCATCTTCCACCATTTTGTATTATGTTAAAGGTGTTATATAATGACGGTGATATTGAAGTAATACGTTTGGACAAGGAGCGGTGGGAACTCATTAGCACTCCCAGGCCTACAAAGGTCTGTTTTATTATTATATTTATTTTAAACTTGTATGTTTAAACTACAGAGGTTGATTTCTGATTTTATATAAAAAAATTTCTTATACAGCGGAATAAACTGTCAAAGAGTCCGCGTCCTAAAAAAGGGTGAGTGCTGTGATCTATCTTAAAATATTGAGTTTATGAACTTCTCTTTTGCAAGTGACTTCATTTGGGTCTATCTTGACTTTTTTGCATGCAGGTCTTTTAAGAAGAAAATTAAAGATCTGGATAATTCCAAGAAACATAAGAAATCAAGTAACATGTGAGTTGTTAATTGTATGTAATTGAGTTTGTGTTTGAGGAAATAAATGTTTACTGAAAGTGAATGGGATGACAATAACAGATATCGATCACTCATGGTAAGAGGCAAAAGAACCCCTAGAAAAAACACGAAGCAAAGACCAGAAACCCTTGAATATTTTGAAGTAGAAAGAAAGGAGGATCCTGATGATATGACGGATTCCGAGCATGAGCCCGAGGGTGCAACTTTTTCCAAAGTTGATAATCTGGACACAGGTGAATGTCTTGCAGACTCCATTTTTGTTTATGGACCATATTTCTACTTTCTTAATTTCCATTTTTATCTTTTTTACTTTTTGTTTAGAAGAAGAAGAAGAACAAGATGCAGAGAATAGGTTCAGTGATCCCGAGTCCTTGAAGGAAATCGAACCTGATTCTGGGCAGGAGTCTGGAGATGATGCTGAGTTGTCTGACCGAGAAGAACAAGACGGGCCAGGATCCGACCGAGAAGACGAGAAACAGTCACCGAGTTTAACAACAGAAAAATCTCATGAGGATGATGCTGAGTTGTCAGATGACTTGCCACTTGTACACACTGTCTTCCTCTTTTCATTTCTGCTTTCACGTATTATTCCCGTTTGATTCGCTACCATATATATACTAACTGTAAAGAAAATGGTGATGTGGTGGATGCAGGGCGTATGGAAGTCGAAAGTTAGTAAAACCAGATGAAACCAAATAGGTTTTGATCGATGACTGAAGATTGGATGACATTAGTTACAACCTCTTGCAAATACCGTATGTAGCGTATACTCTAGGAGTTCAACTTGTATGTGATGTATGCTTGTTTTGATTTTCACAAGCTGTTGAATGTACAGTTATAGTTTGACTTTTGTCGGTCTGCTGCTGCTGACTTGATTCTTTTGTTTGCATATGTAGATTTGTAGCTGTTTCATGTAGACACTAATGACTGTACATCAAATTGACAGATATATAGACAGATAGATAAATACCATCCTTTTGCTTCGATCTGGTCTCGATGTTTCTGTTTTTGTTGGTACTTGGAATGATGCAAATATGCGGCATGTTTCGAATTTCATGATTTTCATTTGGTCGTTTGACAAGGGTCAAATGGGTCGTTGTAGGTTCATCATTGGTTCGATAGTGAGTAATTTAATCATAATTTTGCACCTGTTGTCTCGATTGAAGCCAAATAAGAAGTAAATATCGTAATTGTTGTGTATTAGTCGTGTAACTTTTAAAATCAATCGGATCGGAATCACAAGATCCTAACTTATTAACAATGTTACCACATATCAACTTACTGCCCTATTATTGCAATCGGGGTATCTGTAAAGATCTCATAAAAGATCGACGTGTTTTTTGCGACACAAAATCATATGATCCTACAAAAAAAAGATCGAGATTTTAACAACCATGAGGTGAACAATTATTTCTCGAGGGTAATTAATATATCCATTACCGAAGCACCTATACCGCAACCTACCTAAAAGTCAACAATACAGATCCAAAGGATCAAATCTAACAAGCAGCATAGATTTACTACAAATACACCCACATAATTGAAGGCTTTAAGCTAGTTAGTAATAACTAAACACCACCACATAATTAGAGCTCCTAATCACTGATCTTTACATTCTCTAAAGACCCGGCAAGACTCTTTTGTGTTCTAAGCTTCTTCAACTCCGATTCCAACGTGGTGGCTCGTGACTCTGCATCTTCATGGTCACCCAACGGCACTTGCACATGCACCGATCCATGCTTTATTGGCTCTACGGGTTCATTAACAATCCCCAACTGCTGCTTCATATAGCTGTAAAGTTCTTGATGAAATGGATGGTCCAATGAGTAGCAATCATCATTTGTGTAACTTCGAGAGGATCCTGACATCGATCCTGATCCTGACCCTTCTCTTTTGCAGAAATGAGGGAGCGAAGAGTAGTCCATTATCTACATAAGATGGGTACAACCCCAAATATTAGCCTGGTTTTTTGGCAAATTACCGAGAAAGGTAACATAAATATCAAAATTTGTCAAGATTCTCTTGTTTTATAACAAGTTGAGATTTACACTTTTTTTTGGTCAAAAATTTACATGTTACCTTTATTGGCAAAATGTTAATATTAATGTTACCTTTGTCGACAATTTACTTTTTCTTAAAAAAGAAACACAGAATTTGTTACTTAGTGAAAGTTGGTAGCTATTCCGTTTAATTTGCTCTTTCATTGCGAGAGAAACTGTGATTTATTTGTGGCAAACCAATTTACCTTCAAAAGCTCGTCACGACCACCACCTTGCAATACTCGTACTTTTAACTTTGTTCGCTCCTGCAATAATGGTTTCACAACCTGCAGGGTCGAAAAGTTGTCCATAATATGTTAAAAAGACGTCTATTTTCTTAATTTAGATTTTTTGGTATTAAAATGGATACTACCTTCCAACAAGCCGAGAATATGTATGGGACATTTACTATATAATATGTGATCGTCTTCTCTGGGTAGTTAAGATCATCAACAGTAGAGATTGTAGTTAGCAGCTGCAGTGAAAAAAAATAATAAAAACTCACTTAAAGCGATATCAAGGGACCATCTTCATCTTCTAAAGATTAATTTGTGAATTATTAGGTGAATATTTGTGTTAACTTGAATGTGTGTATATATATGTATGTATGTATATATATATATATGTGTGTGTGTGTGTATATATATGTATATATACGTATGTATGTATGTATATATATGTATGAACACATACCTTTATCTGGTTCAATGCAGAAAGCTTTAGGCCGCTCATATCTAAAACCTTCACGCACTTGCCAATATATTTTCCAGTTTTTTTCGTTGCAGTTGGCTACAATGAACTCCGTAAGTTAAAAGTAGCATCATAAGAGCGTAAATAAAAGTCTAAGGCTGTCAATTTGGGTCGGGTTCGTGTCAACCCAATTTATTTTCGTGTCAGGTTCAGGTAGTGTCAATTTTTTTCGTGCCGGGTTCGTGTCGACCCATTTAGGCCAAATGTGGTTGACGAGTATTTTTCGGTTTTCGAGTACGATTTTCCATTTAAATTTCTTTATCAATCTTTCAAATTCCATGTTTGTTTTCCAACTTTCGGTAAGAATTTCGAAAATGACTTTCGTTTATATTCTAACTTCAATATTCGATGTTTGTTTCGATTGTATTCGAACTTTAAATTTGGTATTTGTTTCGGTTTGATTCAAATTTTGATTATACTTTTTTATTCAACTTAAATAAATAAATATAATAATAAAAACTATGATATACTACTATTTTATTAAGTACGAATAAATAATGTCATTAAACAACCGAATAATTTAAAATTATTCCTCATTAAATAGAATTATGAATCGAATTCAAAATACTAAAGTACCACCTATCAAGTAATCAAATGTAAAAGTATCAAAATCATATAGACAAATAACAAGTAATAAAATGACGTACTATTATTTTAAATATAAATCTTTTATTGTTTATTTTAATTTTTAACCTTTTAACATTTAAGAGTTTTGAACTTTTGTTTAGCGGATTTTATTGCCATAAGATGTCACATCTTTATTTGAATTTACAATCTTCTTTTCAAATTTAAATTTTTAAGTATTAAAGAAAATTTTATAATGTTATAGTTTTACCCATAAACGGGTCATACGGGTCACTTTCATGTTGCCGACCCTAACCCGACCCCTTTATTTTCATGTCGATTTCGTGTCAACCCGCTTTTGACCTGTTTCGGGTTCGTGTTACTTTTTTCGTGTCGGGTTTTGTGCCGACCCACAAATTGCCAGCCTTACATAAAACCTAATAAATCGTTCCATATTCTTCTCACCAGAATCACACGATCCCGATATTCATTAATTTGAATGTGAGATTGCAAGTAATAATGGACCTGCATTTATCAATTACATAAAATATACCATTAGATATCTAATGAGAAACCAAGCAAGTGAGTTAATTCACAAGTCATGTTAGCAAAGTCTTACAGACGCTTTATCAAACGTGCTGAGGCCTACACCGATAGCAAACACCGGAAGACCCTGTCATAAAAAGAAATATATGAGAGTATTGATACAAAAAAATCTGAAAAAGGGAACAGACAAAAATGAATAGAGGTAACCTCTCTTGTGTAACCAGACACTCCTATCAGCTGTGAATCACGAACTCCTCTATAGAAATTAGCCGGCATTATAGGTTTCTGCAAAAGAAAGCTTTCTACTCACTATATTATTAAACAAATTATGGGGTGTTGGAAGTGTGTTTTGAATTCGATTATACTCCCTGCTGTCCCAAAAATATTGTCTACTTTTGACCTTTTTATACAATACTTGATGCAAAGTATATGAATGGATTGTGTTTCAAATGTATTTTCGTTAGTATAATTTTCATCAAGTATTATATAACACAAACAAAAATATTTAACGTCAAAGTTGAAAAAAGAAAATTTTAAAAAGTCAAAAGTGGATACAATTTTTGGGATGGAGAGAGTATGATACTAATTGATAACTGATAAGAATCAGAAACCATTTGTACTAAGTTAGAGTGTGACTTGGAATTATGGCATGACCCGACCCGAAACGAAGTGAAAAAAAACCAAAACTTGTGAAATCAACGAGATAAGTGTTTGGAGCCGGCTTAGGGCCCTTAGGCCAGAAGTATGGACCTGTTTGATACTTTTATTATTTGGATTTTCTTGTATATTGGTCCAGCCCAATAGTTGCTAGGGGTTTCGGTTATAAATATTCATAGCTAGGGTTCCCAATTTATCACTTGAAACGGTTGAAAAATGGAAGATATCTCCGGTTCTTGGCCATGGTCGTAGCTCAGATACTTCAGCCAAACCACGTAAATTCCTTGTGTCGTTTTTCTTGCTTTTCTTTGATTGCATCACATAACAAAAATGGTTTGTAGAAAATATCGCTTGGATATGATTCCGTTATTTGAAGTTTTAACAATAGATCTTTGCGTATTTGACGAATCCAGATCATTTTATAAATTTTACAGATAAAGCGACTAAAAAGGACATTTTTGAAAGAGAGTAGAGACGGATTGTGAAATGGAAATAAAAATCTCTCAATAAGAGTGTTGGTGCGGAGTCGTGGTGCTGACTATGCCATGGTGGAGGGAGGAGGCTACACAATCACGCCATGGTGAAGGTGTGGCATGGTCTGGACCACAGCAAGAAGGGCGGCCTGGTGGGCTTTTCCTTTTTTTTGAACTTTGATTGGTGAATTGTGTGGTAGGTGAGTCACTGAGTCCCAGAATTTGGTGTGACAGGGTGTGATCACACCATGTGCTGTGTGGTGGGCTATGTGATGCTGACGTGATAGTGTGGTAGGGTGTCATTAGATGGCTCTATGGGGTAAGAAAATGAGGCTTTGCCATCCTCTATGAAATGACTATCAAAACTGTTTATTTGACTCCCAAATAATAGATAATTAGAAAGCACACTCTACTTATCCAAATATAAAAAACTCATTATTATGAAGTCACCTCATAATAATCAGTTCCAAAACACATATCAGAACAATTTTTTTTTTTACAAATTCTCATTATTTTGGTTGTTCGATCGGGGTAAAGATGCTTACAGCTAATATGTCATCTATGCCATTTTGCAGCCTCCACTGTAAGCTATCAACCAACTGTAAATCACACAAAAGATCACTCACAATTGCAGAAAAAAAGTTTTTTTTTTATTTAAAATTCAGTTGTATCATAAGATTCAAATGTAAGGGTCATGGAGTGAACCATCTTATGGGCTTTGGCAACATTCCCCTCTCTTGCTTTCAGAAATCTCTCCAATGTTTCCACAATATATCCCTGATGAACATTCTGCACATATAATCCCCAAATATTTCATCAGCTATTTACTTAAAGCCCAATACTCAACCTTCATTTTAAGAAGCTTTGAAAAAATCTGTCCACCTGTAGCAACTAATTTAAGCTTCCCATTGGGTCATTAATCAAAACCCAACTCAGAAATTACATGTAAAAGGACCAAATTTGCATTTCAACATCTATTATGAGGAAATTTTGCAGCAAGAAGTAGTTCAAAGAGTCAAAGATAAAGAACCCATACTAAGAACAAGTCAAACTACATACATATGTGACTAAATTTGACAATAGATACATAGATCTAAAAGGGTAGTAAAGGAGGAAGTTTGCAAAACCTTGAATGTTCTTTTAAGAGGCTCGTCAACTGCCCAGAATTCCCCCAAAAATGTCATAATTAGTAAAGTGGTAAAGCTAAGAAGTAGATCAGGAGAAATTAGGAAATTACAGACACAAACCTTGGTCCATTAATGCTTTGAACTGATTGATAGCATCTTGAGAGGCAAGACCCATCTGGATTTAAGTGATGTTTAGTAATTAGAATCCAAAAAGGACAAAAGAAAAAGAGAGTTAATAAGAATCAGAGAGTTTTGGGGAAGAAAGATTAAAAATTTACTTGAAAGAAGGAAAGAAAGAAAGAAAGATTGAAGCTTTGCTGATTGTTAATGTGAAGTCCAAAGCCTTTGATGGGTCATCTCTTTCTCTCTCTTCTTAATGGTACGACGAACTTTCTTGGAAGTGAGCTCTCTCTCTCTCTCTCTCTCTCAACATGTCACGTTTTAAAATGACCCATTTGTCTAAATATTCTAATTCCACATTTCCACAATCGTACACCTCCATTTTTTAAAGAAAAATTATATTTTCTATTAATTTACCCTCTTGCTATCCTAACGATTAACGTGTATAATGTATTGATTTTTTTTCTTATCTTAATTTTTTGATTCAAATACTTGTCTTAATTAAATAAATAAAACAGTAAGTTTAAAATATTTAATAAGATAATATAAAATCTCTCTTTTGTTTTATTATTATTATGATATGTAAGACATAGAAAAAAAGTCAAAAAGGGTTTTACATTTTGACCTTTCTCGGTTTTTCACCTTTTGTAACATTGAATTCTTGAGGTTTAGGGTTTACCAGGGTTTGACATTTTGACTTTTCTCAATTTTTCACCTTTTTTAGTATTGAATTCTTGAGGTTTAGGGTTTACCAAGTCTCCTTTCAAAGAACGTAATTGTCACCATCCATTATAAAATATAAGATCCTTGATAAGTCCGAACATGAAGCTTAGAATTCTTCAACTTTCTCTATTTTTCTCTATGGTTGCAAATTATAGAATGAATTTTAATATGGGATGTTTTTTGACCGTGTACATTTATGTTCCCGTTATGACTCGCGCCTCGTGGCGTCATCCCGTATCATCATTACTAGTATTATGTTAGAATGGGATTCCGATTCATATTCTTTATTGGTTCGTATTTCCTTTTTAGTGATTCGATATCTTATAACAAGCATAAATACTTAAAAGGCATAAGGACACTCATGAGTGGATAACTGTCATGATGAATATATAAGTAATTGTTGGTAGTCACTTCACAAATAATAAAATCTAGGGCTAGCTTTTTTTAACTAAGGCAAAAAAGATAAAAGAAATACCAATTACACCTATTAGAGTACTTGAAGTGAGAGTGTGGTGGAGTAACCACCTGAGTGATGAGTATGGTTAGAATAGGGGTGAGCTTGTTGTAACTGAAAAGTCGACCCGAAATAATTGAAAAAACCAAACCATTTTTACCGAAACCATAGTATAACCAACGATTAGGTTATTGAATTTTAATTAGCCGATTAAAGCGGTTCGGTTATGGTTAATTATTGAACCGAAGCGCCATAACCGAACCATCCCAATATATTATAATACTATTAAAATACTATATAATATACATATATAGGGGAGGTTCATGCGAAAAGCTTTTTATTTGCGAAAAGTGCGAGAAACAATTTCAGCCATTGATTGGTTTTTAATCTTGTGGTTCAAATTAATCATAATTAATATTTTTATTTAATTCAAAAGGGTATATTAGTAAACAAAAATATTTTCTTTCTCCTCTCTCTAATTAATTTTTTTCCTAGATTTTGTTTATTATTTTTCAAATTAATTATTTTTTACCAGAAATTTCTTTATATATTCAACTGTTCATTAGTGAATCATGACATAGTGGTAGATTTTTTTATATTTTATTACCAAAACTTACAATTAATATTTGTGTTCAACCATGAACGGGAATAAATAATTTATGCATTTGTTCAACAATGAACAACCTAAACACAAACAAAAAGAGCTTAAGAATCTGAGATTACTAATGAACAATTATCCAAATAACCTAAATACACACAAAAGTCCTGTTTAGTAATAAACAAACACAAACAACAAAACAGTAAACAAAACCAAAATCTATTCACCGATAAACAACAAACATAGCTGTCACATTAACCCAGGACAAATAGAAAACAAAATCAAAATCTATTCACTAATACACAATAAACATTAAACATCCTAATTTTCCTTGTTCGACAATGAACAATTTAAAAAATAACTAAAATCAAATTACTAAAGAAAAGTAAACAATAAAACAAAGGAGGATGAAGATGATCAGTCATCGACCGGAACTGATTCGCAAAGCAAATGTCAGAGGAGATGGGGTTGGAGGTCGGAAAGAAGAAAATGATATCAGATCTAGAGTTTCGAAGTTGTGGTGGCACTAGTGTCGCCCGATTACACGAGGAAGCGACCGGCGATGAGAGGCACTCGTTCATCATCAAGGTGGTGTCGGCGCCGGCAATCGATCCCAATGTTGGCAGGCGGTGGTGACGTGGTGCTGGCCGGCGGTGGTGGTGTTGATATTCAAGTCAGATCTAAAGATCGTTGGTGAATGGAGGCGGTGGTTGGTCGCATTTGCCGTACCTCATGCGAAACCCATGGCGGTGGTTCGTCGGCGGCATCATTTAACCAAAGTGAATGGAGGCGGTGAGGGTAGGTTGTGTTGTTCTTCACGGATGGGTTTCTTGATGGCGGTGAATGGTGGTGCTTGAAGTGGCGGCAAAGGCGGAGGTGGTGTAGGCGGTATAGATCTCAGCACCGGCGGTATAGATCTTGGCACCGGCGACGGCGCTGAAGCCAGATAGAGAGAAACGAAGGAGAGCTAGGGTTTTGCTTTTTATTTTATTTTGAGGAAATGAATAATAAATAAATTATATGGGTTAGGGGTAGGAGAGTGAGAAGTGAGGAGAGAGGTATGTTTTGTTACTAAAATACTCTTTTTATTATTAATTAATACCAATAAAATTTGATTATTTACAAAAATGCCATAGTCTCTTATAACCATTGATTAGGCAATCTAATGGTCAGAATCTCTTCTCGCACTTTTCGTAAATAAAGTATTTTTCTCTTGAACCCCCCCCCCCCTCTCTCTCTCTCTCTATATATATATATATATATATATATATATATTATAAGTTACTCAAAAAGGTATAATATATTAATATACAATATATTTATCCCGCTATAGTTTTTGACTTTTCCGTGCATATGCCTTATGGTGTAGTTAGAGGTTTAAAGTATTAATATATATTTTACTATAATGTTGCTACTTCTTTTTTTATAAAACCAATTCTATATTTCTATAGGTTAATTTATATGTTAAATTTAAGGCTTACAACTTTTAACCCGACATGAAACTGACTCAAACTTGACATGAAAAAAGTGACACATATTTGAAATGGGTCAAAAGCAGTCTGACACGAAAATAAACGGTTCGGGTTAGGGTAAACTTGACAACCCAAAATGATCTGTTTAAGGGTAAGACTACAAAATTATGAAACATTCATTAATACTTAAAACTTAAATTTTAAAAAGGAGTTTATGAATAAAAATGAGGGAGTAACATCTTAGACAATAAATCTTGTTAAACTAAAGTACAAGACCTCTAAAGTTAAAAATTTAAAATAAACAATAAAAGATTTGTTGTTAAACAATATTACATCATTTTGGTATTTAAAACTTTGACTTTATGTTTTGGTATTTTGATATTTGACTACTTGGTATGTGATAATTCAGCATTTTGGATTGCCTTCATAATTGTATTTAATGATGTATTATATTAATTTTATTTTGTTTGTTTAATAACATTATTTATTGATACTTGGTAGAAGCGTAGTATCTTACATTGTTTAGAAAAAATATTGATACAAGTTAAATAAAAAATAAAATCAAAATTGAATCAAACTAAAACAAACACCGAATCCAAAGTTCGAATCCAATCAAAATATATGAAATATTGAAATTAGAATCTAAACGAAACTCATATTCAAAATTCGTGAAAATCGTATATGAAATTTGGAAAAAAATTCCCGAATACATTTGGCCGAAATGGATCAACACAAAACAAGACCTGAACCAGGCACGGAAAAGTGACACGACCCAAACTTGACACGAAATTAAATGGGTCGATATGAAATTAACACGAATACAAACACGATAACCCGAACCCCACCCAAATTACGAGCTGTCTTTTTAGCCCATTTATGTTACATGATAGAACTAGCAATTTTTAAATATAAATTCATGAGCCCAAAACATCTAGCCCTAACAATGTGGTTAACCGATAATCATAACCAAATTAACCATAACCATGAATTTTAACTGATAACCATAACTGATTTAACTATAACCGATCGGTCATGATTTTCCATTAACCAAATGTTCAGTCTTAGGCCTTAATCGACCCATGCACGCCCCTAGTTTGGAGGAAGGATGTGGTACTACGAAAGGTAACGTGGCGGGTTTATGTGTGGGGGCCAACACTGAATCTAGTATTGTAAGGAGTAATCACTATAAGTTTATTTATGAAAGTGAAAAGGTAACGTAGCAGTTTGGTGGGTGTGAATAGAAGTGTTCAATATTTGGATGCGATTCATAAAAACCGAAATTCGAACCACACGAAATTCGAATAATCCGATTTGAATTTGTTTGTTTGGTTTTCAAATCGGTTTCGACTTGATTCGAAAATTTAAATTGGTTTTTGAATCAAGTTTTGAATCTATGGAAATATTCGTCATCAAAAAATATATATATATATATACACACACACTAGCATCATACTCGCACAATGCTGCGGGGGCAAATAGTTTTTGTTTTACAACATGACACTTTTAAGAATGTAATGATATGTTATTCGCACGATTCAATGTCACGAAAAAGTTTTCTTCTACAAGATGTCCGTTTTTTTCAAATTTTCTTTTATTTGTATCAATTATTTTATTATTTTAAAAGTAAATTCTAAAAGACATTAAAATAAGAAAAAAAAGATTTATATATATGAAATAAGGAGAGGGAAGTTAATAAGATTTAAAAAATTATGTTAATGTAGTTGGATAATTGTGTTTGTATGAGAAAATGTGTTAATGAGAGAGTATATTTAAATGAATAAAAGGTTAAAATAAATTTGGAGGGAGAGTAAAATGGTTAAAGATTGAGTGGATAAGATTAATTTAAATAAAATGAAAGGTCAAGATTTTATACTGATTGAATTTTAAGAACTCTTAAAATTAAATAGGAGAGAGAATATTAAATGGTTTATATAGTAGTATAGATATAGAAGTTGTTACTCTGTTTCTATTTGTAATTTCTCTTTTCTATAAATATGCTAAATTTTGAGACTACTAAAAACCTATAAATATTCTCTTAACTCATCCTTAGAAGTTCAAACTCCCATTAGATATTCAAAATAACAAAGTTTTCTATTAAATTTGGTTTAAACTATAAAAATTGGAACATATCTACTCAGTTAGGTGAATTTGGTTGTATTTGAATTTGAACTGAATTCGAATATCTGAACTAAAATCGGTTTTAATAGTAGTAATACGAATTTGAATCGAATTCCAAATTGTGGTAAAAAAATATCAAACCCGAACAACCCGATTCGAGAAACTAGAAATTCGATTCGATGAACACCCCTAAGTATGAAGACTGCTGATACTCTTGAAGTGAAAGGAGTGGTGACACCTTACCACTCCACTACACCAACACATCAGTTTTTTTCTCTCATCACTTAACTTACAGCTCAGCCTCATAATGGTCAATTCTCTCACTTACCAATTAAAAATTTAAAAAAGTCAAAGAGAGAGAGAGAGAGAAAGAATGGCCCACCCTCCTCCACGCCTCTCCCCTCCCACAGTGTCTACTTCCCAAACATCCGCCTCCAAATGTCGGAATTTTTTCACTAATAATCCAATTTTTAAAAAAATTAACAAAACTAATCTGTTTTTTTACTTTCAAATGTAATACATCTAGGAGTTTAAAAGTCGGAAGGTTACCAAAATATTGACAAATTCCCGACTTTTAAAAAGTCGGTTTTAGCTTTATTGAATCGTACGTAGCTTTTGTCAACTCACTAGTACCACTCACTTGTACCACTTGTACCAGTGTTCTGAAAGCCGACTTTTCAAAAGTCGGGACTTCATTAGGGCAAAATTAGGATTTGCATAGGTAACTTACATGTAAACCATTAGGGCAAAATTAGGATTTGTATAGGTAACTTACATTAGGGAAAGATTAGGGTTTGAATAACACAATTTAATCTATAAAAATTTATAATAAATAACACAATGTAAATTTTGTGATTAACACAATGTAAATTATGTGATTAACACAATGTAAATTATGCATATAAACTAGCTGGTTCTATATAATTTAAAAAGGTATACATAAAATATATAGATAAATAAAATTGTTACATACAAATGACGAAAAGAATTTTAAATGAATCTTAAACGCGATTGGTATCAAATTTGAAGGATGAGAGTTTGGACAAGTGGTTCTGTTATGTCCGGTTTGTTTGCATAATCCACATCTTCTTACAACGGGCTCGTTAGGATCACGAACGTCCATCTCGTTACGTATTCTGCGTGACCGTCTCCTACCTCTACCGGTTGATAATCTTGATGTGTTGGCTCTAATTCTCCAACCTGGGTCATTCCAGTAGGCAAC
>JAUEJL010006216.1:0-10239 GCA_032274825.1 Drosophyllum lusitanicum | reverse complement strand
TATATAATTGGTCTCTTAATGGTGATTAAAAAAACAAGAATTTTGTCTAATTTTTTGAACTAATGGTGATTAAAAAATAATGGTGGTTAAAAGTTATTCTCTAATGTAAAAATGCCCTTTTTAGTAATTTTATAATAATAAGCTAAGCCAAACACTTTTTTAAAAAAAAGTTTATTAGCTTATAAATTATAAACTAATCCAAACACTTTTTCCCCAATAAGCTCGTAAGTTAAAAAGCTTAAACCCAAAAATATAAGCTCACCCAAACACCCCTCCCAATCTTCTAATGCTAATAAACAACTATGTTAAGTTAAGTTACAAAAATCAAAGCAATTTGCAGGGTTTTTTAATTGCAAGTATAAAAACCCTACGCGGCAACGTCTCTGTCGTAGCAGCAAGCGTTAAAATTCAGTTCCTGCTTGAGAATTCAGAGTCAGATTTGTATTATAAAATCCAATTCAATTTGCCGCAAAATCCAAAACCAACCGACCTTTGTTTCAGATTTTTGATTCTCTGATTCCTTTGAGTGGAATCAGAGGATCATCGTCTCTCTTTTCCCCCTTTTTCCTCTTATAATTTACTACTTCAATTGTTGCTTCCTACATTGCGTTTAATTCGTACACGCAAAGCAATTGATTCTTCAAGAATTCAAGTTTTCTTTCTGCTTGGTGAACTAATTGAGGAAATACAACGCAATTGGGTTAATGGATTTGCAACAGTCTGATGAAAGAATGGAGGGGTGGCTGTATTTCATCCGATTCAATCGATTTGGATTACAATACGCTCGACGAAGGTATTTTATTCTTCAAAATTACTGCCTTAAGAGCTTCAAATCGTTACCCTCGTCTGACACTCAGGTACATTCTTCAATTCCACTCTTCCAGTATTCCTACGCTGCTTATATGTGTGTAATTCTGTATTTGTAATCAGTTCACCCTCTTTTCTTTTAGAATCAATGAAGAACTGATGTCGTTGACCATACGTTTTTATCAAATTTCTATGAAGTGTATGTCGTTGAATAGGAAAAGTATAAGCTCAATTACCAGCAAATGCTGTGGTTTACACAATTAGGGTTCATTCGCTTTAGTCCCTTTTTGGATTCTATTCTTGATTATGATTTTGTGGATACTGCAACAGAATTGGAATTCATGCAGTGCTTAATGTCATTGTTAGCTTCATTATTGTTGATTTTCACAATACAGTGGTAGTTGTTAACTTGTTATAAGGGTTATTTTCTTGTTATCTTCCTACTGGTTATGTCACTTTCATTTTGATCATTTCTGCTTGTTTGTTTGTCATATTTATTTCAAAGATTGCCTTGTGATGGTAAGAACCACATGAAGCACTTGATGTTACATTATATATCTTGCAAATAATTTCTGGTGGCCCCCGACATTACATATCACATTTTGAATCACATAAAATATGTGGTCTTATCAAGGTTTCGATTTATTTCAGGAGCCACTAAGAAGTGCAATTGTAGACTCCTGCATACGTGTCACAGACAATGGAAGAGAGAGTTTTAATAGAAAAGTATGTGTTTTCTCATCCATTCTTGTCTCGTTTTGCCCATTTTAACTTCTACTTCGTAAATAATTTTTGTGCTGTTATTTGTTCTGAGTACACAGGTCTTTTTCATTTTCACCATTTACAATACTTCTAATCACAAAGATCACCTAAAGGTATGCCAATATTCTTTTGAATTTACTTTCTACTTATCATTCTTTGATTATTCGGTTTTCTGGTTTCTAAAACTTTGGTTATAAAGTTAGGAGCAAGCAGTCCAGAAGAAGCTGCAAGGTGGATACATTCACTACAGAATGTGGCAATGGAAACAAGGACAAACTCAAAAAGAAGATGGCAGCCTTTTAGGTAATAGATGGCGCTTATAAATTTTGTTCAAATAGATATGCATAGTTACTATAAATTCGTATCCTTGCTGATATTTAGTCTTTGTGTTGGCAGATTAGATGACTCAAAAAGCCCCACCCGTACGCATGCTGTGGATTGGATCTCGTCGGCAACAATGCATGTGGATGCTATGACACCAGATGTGATTGCACCTTCGCCATGGAAAATTTTCGGTTGTCAAAATGGTATGCAAGTGAATAAATTCCTCAATTTCCCACTAAAGATTTATTTTGAGTTTTGTGGTCAAATTTTATGTTGGATATGTAGAACTACCGATAGTTTCATTATTTTCATTTGAAATACTGCAGACTTGATAACCTTTTTTTATTTTTTCTATACCTCAAAAACGTTAGCTTTTCCCTTTTCTTCTTTCATTTTTGCAGGGCTTCGGCTATTTAAAGAAGCAAAAGATAGTAATTCAAGTGAGAAGGTAGGTTCACTTTTTTCCTATTAGAGTACCGAATAACTCAAAAGCTTAGTTTTTGAATTATATGTGTTGTTATTTACTTATTTTAGCAACGGGGTGGTCAACCGGCTATAATGGCTGTTGGTGTGGTTGACGGAACATCTGAGACCGTTTTCAAGATCCTTATGTCTCTTGGTCCCTCAAGATCCGAGTAAGATTCCTTTAATTCTAAAAGGCTTAACTGCGTAAAAAGCTAACCAACTTTGATACGAATTGTATAAAATCCCTCAAACTTTCATAAATGTTCAATTAAGGTTATACTCAAAGCTTACCAGGTCAGAATGATGATGTGGCAGTTACTTTGACCATGTTGACTGTTTCTTCATATGGATATGAGAAACTGGTTACCCGCTATCAAGGGGGAAAATTTCGTTAAATCGAAATATTTGAAAGTCTTACGGTTTCTTTTAGGTTAAACAAAGTTGGTTTCCTTTTTATTCAAATAGCTCAGTCTAGAACCATGATTCTTGATAACTACTTTTGCATAGTTCAGACTTATTGATTTCTATAAACTTGCTTGTTAACAACTTTTGCAGATGGGATTTTTGTTTCTATCAGGGCACTGTGGTTGAGCATCTTGATGGTCATACAGACATAATACACATGCAACTTTGTAAAGATTGGCTACCATGGTTGAAACTCATAACCCCTAAACTAAGTAACATTTAGTAATAAAATATTTAATGCATCTTACTTTTTAGGGGAATCAAACGAAGAGATTTACTCTTGAGGCGATATTGGAGAAGGGAAGATGACGGGAGCTATGGTATTCATTATTTATTTACAATCCAGGGTTCTTAAAGTTTCTTTTTCATTTGATTTTTCTTTTTTTGCTCTAACTTTTCTTTTTATGATAGTTATACTTTTTCACTCGGTGATCCATAGCAAATGTCCACCACAAGAGGGTTATGTTCGGGCTTACATTCAAAGTAATTATGTGCTTTCAATTATAGATGGAAATATAAGTGGATTAAGTGGGCTGGATAACAAGTCAAAACGGTTCAGGTTGAAATGGGTCACTTTTAGTATGGTCATGCAGACTTGGAATTTCGGTGTGCATCTGTAATGCATCAGATATGATTAGGAAATTACATTAATAATCTAAAACTTTGAATAAAAAGATTCAGGAGGTTGTATGAAGTTCGACCCATTTGACTTGTTCCCAATTTAGCTACATTTTTTATTTGACCCATTTGGGGTCAGATACCCAACCAAAATTGATCCATTTTTATGTAAATGGGTTGAAATGGCGACATCTACTTTCAGTTCTGAATATTTTATTATGTGCAAGTGGTTGGAACAATTTGCTAACTATTTTGTGAGTTGTTTCTCAGGTGGAGGATATGTAGTCAGCCCCGTGAATCATGGAAAAGAATCTGTTGTTAAACACATGCTTTCTGTTGATTGGAAGATATGGAAATCCTATTTTCCCAGAACATCTGTGAAATCATTGACAATTTGTATGCTTAGTAGAGTTTCAGGTATTCTTTTATATACTTGAAAAGTACACTAACTAAATGAGGTAGCACTGAAACTATAATCACACCATTGGTTATTCTTTGGTTGAAAGTATAGATAAGAACAAATACTGAAGACATCTTTGTAACACTAAAACAATATATTTTTTTATATATTCAATTGTAATGTAATGTAAATCTCTGAATTTGGGAATTCATTGTAGTTTATTCCAGATAACAATATACTCCATTTTAGGCAATTTTTTTAGATTAAATTTCGTTCCATAATTATAAACTAAAAAGACTACAAAAATTGGAAATTGGATTGAAATGGTAAAATCTCTTTTGGTGTTTATTAGCATTGAGAGAACTGTTTAAAGCCAGAGGAAGGGAGCTATGCAGTCATGAATTTTTATCTAGAGAATTCGGGTCGCTTCATGTAAATGAACAGCAGCAGGTCAAGACGGAAACTGGTCAAATAATTTCAACTGACGACAACATGGAAGAAGTAATAGAAAGAGCAGTTTCAGGTTCATCAAATTTAACCGGATTAAATGATGCCTCTGATGAGTTCTTTGACTTCCCTGAACCTTCGGATGATGAGCATGATTGGTCTTCTGAAAGCTCACAACACTGCTATGTGGTACTCGTTATTATACCGTTGAAAAGAATATAATATTTTGGTTTCTTTTTTCATGTTTTATGGCAGGACGACATATTTTCTGGTTTCCTTTTTAGTTATTTTTATTTTAATTGTGTGTGTGCAGGAAAATTGCCAGCCTAAACTGTCGTCAGCTGCTGGATTTGTGAAAAAACTACATGATCTTGCAGTTCAAAAGAAGGGTTATATGGATTTACAAGAGGTCTCATGGGAATCAAAAACATCATATGACTATGGATCAACATTTCCAAAAGACTTGAATTGTAATCTGCCTTGCAGTTGGGCCTCTGCTGACCCTTCTTCATTTCTTATTCGTGGTGATAATTATCTCGAAGATCAGCTTAAGGTATAATTTCAATATTTTTATTGTTTTTCCACATGAAAATAAACAAATTATCCACTTAATAAATGGCCATGCAGTACAAGGCAAAAGGCACATTGATGCAGTTGGTTGCTGCAGATTGGCTAAGATCTGATAAGCGTGAAGATGACCTTGCTGGCCGTCTTGGAGGAATCGTTCAGGTTTAATCCATGTTTCTTGATATTATAATTGATTCCTTAACACCCAACTACCCAAGTAATTAAATCAGTCATATAATATAGTGAAATGAAACTTTGCAGAAAGCTGGAGCACATGGTGGTCCTGAGTTCTTCTTTATCATTAACATACAGGTGAATACTGTTTATAAAGTAGACCTGCCAATTTTGATCTGGGTTGTCTTGTCTTGAAGTCAAATGTTGTTGTATAGTAATGCATACAACTTGCTAATCACATATTAATAATAATAATCATAATAATAATAATAATAATAATATTATTATTATTATTACTATTAATTATTGTTATTGTTATTCTTATTATTACTACTACTACTACTACTATTATTACTATTATTATTATTTTGACCAGTCGCCCAACGTGCTGATCTTGCCAGTTGCCACTTCTGGTTTTTATCAGGTTCCAGGCACAACCACATACAGTCTTGCCCTATATTACATGATGAGAACTCCTTTGGCATCTTGTCCACTGCTACAACGCTTTGTCAACGGTGATGAATCTTTCAGAAATTCAAGATTTAAGCTCATTCCTTATATATCTAAGGTTAATACTTAGTACCTGATATCAAGTTTTTTTTCTTCGGCCTTTTCCTTACGTCAGTAACAAAAACCAAAATGTTGACTTTCATATTGACGGTGCTTTGGCTTGTAGGGTTCATGGTTGATAAAGCAAAGTGTGGGGAAAAAGGCTTTGTTGGTAGGTCAAGCACTTCAAGTAAATTACTTTAGTGGGAAGAATTACATAGAGGTAATGTGGTTTTTTCTCTTTCAGTAAAAAAGTTGACTTTTAAAAGTCAGACAACCTACTTTTCGGCTGCAGAAGATAAAATGAATCTAATTTCATACTTGAAAAAGTTTATAACAAATCAACATGAAATTTGAATTTTGTAGGAACACTGTTTGACTTTGACCTTTTATGTTTCTTCAACACTTGTTGCAGCTAGACATTGATATTGGTTCATCAACAGTGGCAAGAGGTGTTGTCGGTCTTGTTCTTGGTTACTTGAACAATTTGGTTATAGAAATGGCTTTTTTGATACAGGTACATAGAGTACCACCTGAAAAGCATGACTTTCAAGCATTTGTGCATAGATTACAAGTGTACAACCTGCAAATCATGACTAATGTTCTTCTATCACTTGCAGGCTAACACGCAAGAGGAGCTACCTGAAACCCTATTGGGCACTTGCCGGTTGAATCACATGGACGCATCCAAATCTATATCCATCGACTCCATGAACACCTAGTTTTAATATTTTGACTTCGAGTATAGGCTATTTTTTCATTCATGTCATATGGATGCATGATTTTGCATAAAGAATGTAGGCATTGTGTAATGCTGATTAATATTATAGCAAGGGGAAATGATGTGTGTAGTCAACAACACCTATCTTAGGTGCTGTTGTACACACATAACACCTAAATCATTAAAATACTTAAATGACTAAAATATCTCTCATTTAAGTGTTTTGTGTGTGCAACAGCACCTAAGATAAGTGTTGTTGACTGCACACATCATTTTCCCTTATAGTAAATACACACATGGAAATTTATTGAGTCATTCTGGTTTAGTTGTTGGACGCTACGACACCTGATTCTTGAGAGTTGTATAGCATTTAGGAGAGTTGCACATTATTATTGTTTACCAATAAATTTTATTCTTGTTTTCTTTGCTATTCTTACGTGTATAATGTGAATACGCATTGATGTTTCTAAGCACGCTTGATGAGGGATGCGCGTCACAAGCACAAGTAAATACACAGTAAGAATGTGCGAGTTTGTTAAAATTTTAAAGGATCTACTTCATCTTAGATGGGGCTTGAATCGTCATAAACCAATATTTTCGACGTGCATGCATCCATACAACACATACATGTATATATATATATATACATCGATATACAGACAAATATATGACAACACATACAGGTGTGCACAAATAGATACACACGAAGACTAATGCATGGGAGCATGGTTATGCATAGGGATAGCCTAAAACCCAAACCTGACGGGGAAAATTGAAACCGAGTGTGTTCTGAACTGGCTGGGAATGCCAAAACTTGGCCCGTTGATGTTCCTAGATGTGCATACTTGTACAAATCCATGAGTGTAAGTAAACCTAGGAGGGTGAAACTGAAATCTTTGCTATAAAAATGGCACAACTGTTTCAACAAACCTGACCACTATATAATATACAACATTTTATATCATCGATCATTCGACTGCAAACAGTACTTCGACAAATGTTCATCATCTTTCCATTCAAAATCGCCACAAGCAGTAAGAACTGTTGCGAGTATATAATCATCCACTTCGATACCTTCGGCTTCCATTCGATACATGAGCTTCATCGCCTCCCTACATAACCCGTTTTTCGCATACCCGACAATCATTGCCTTCCAAGAAACCAAATTCTTCTCAGGCATGCTATCGAAAACTTCAATCGCTTCGTCAACATGACCACATTTCGAATACATATTAATCAAAGCACTACCTACAAACACGTTAGAGAATGCGGGCGATTTGGTAATCGATGAATGTATCAATTTCCCATGCCGAATGTTTTCTAGTTTCGCACACGCTTTTAAAGCCGAAGAAAATGTAAACGGGTTTGGAACGACTCCTTCACCCACCATTTCTTTTAAAAACTCGAGAGCTTCGGACTCGTGCCCTAACCGTGCACAACCTGAGATCATCGCAGTCCAAGAAACGACGTCTCTAAAAGTCATTCGTTGAAGCACGCTATTCGCATATGAATAATCTCCACATTTACAATATAGCCATACAAGTGTGCTCGCAATGTAAATGTTGTCCTCGATGTGATTCTTGAGTATTTGCGCGTGTAATTCTTTACCCGTTTGTAATGCTTTAATAGTCCCACACGCCCGAATGATACTCACCATTGTTAACTTGTTAACGTATATTTTACGCCTTTTCATAACTCGAAAAAGATTAATGGCTTCTTCTCCAAGACCGTTGCGTGCATACCCTGCTATAATCGAAGTCCAAGTAACCATGTTTCGTCTTCTCATTCGATCAAATACGATTCTAGAATCCTCGATTACACCACACTTTGCATACATATCCACCAATGAAGTCCCGAGAAAAACATCGTTTCTAACTAGCCCTTTAACTATGGTTCCGTGTAATTGTTTGCCAAATTTCAAAGCTTTTTCTTCCCCACAAGCTTTCAAAACACTACAAACTGTAAACTCGTTTGGTGCGAATCCATCAGACAGCATTCTTGAAAACAACACGAACGCATCCTTTGTTTGATTGTGTTGAGAACAAGCGGTTATTATCGTAGTCCAACAAACAACATCGCGTTCTTGCATCTTATCAAACACACGAAATGCTTTCTCCAGGTGACCACATTGTGCATAAAGATAAACCAAAGCACTTTCTACAATCAGATTACCAAAATTCCCTTTGATCACACAAGCATGAAGTTGACTCCCGAGTTCAAAATCTACTCTCCCGCTGCAAAGATTGAAAAGACACACAAAAGTCTTGGAATTTGGCCGAATCCCACTGTCGACGAATTGCATAAACAACCTCAAACTCTCATCTTCATACCCGTATTTCACATAACCACCAAGCATAGCAGTCCAAGACACAACATTTCTCTCAAGCATTTCATCAAACACCTTTCGTGCATCTGTCAAACGCCCCATTCTCGCATACCCACTTATCAAATTGTTATCAAGAAACATCCTTGAATCTCCCCGACCTTTTGCAACAACAGCATGTAACCTTCTAATTTCCTTAATCGAGATACAATGATGAAGCAAATTACCGAGGTCTTTGCTGTTAACAGCATAACTATTGCCCGAATTATCAGAACAAGAAGGAATTTTATCGTCTGGGTGTGTCTGATAATCATCATAATTTGCTGAAAAACACTGAAAATGATGATCTTCATGGGT
This sequence comes from Drosophyllum lusitanicum, assembly GCA_032274825.1. NCBI lineage: Eukaryota > Viridiplantae > Streptophyta > Magnoliopsida > Caryophyllales > Drosophyllaceae > Drosophyllum > Drosophyllum lusitanicum. The sequence goes on along the minus strand of JAUEJL010006216.1, from coordinate 1,260 downwards.
ATTAAAGCTGCTTCTGGGTTTCTTTAAGGGTTTATGGCAGTGGTTTAAAGACGCGTGAATATGAATATCAACATGGAACGGTGGTGGTGATTGAAGAAAACAGAGTTTAGAAGGAATTAGTGTTATCGTTGATAACATCTTTGTGACGAAGATCAGAAATTGGGATTCGTTCGCAAATCTTTCCGTTGGAATCCCGGATTCTTAGAATTGGTTGTCGTTAGAAGATGTGTTTGGATTCTGGGCTAAATCAAAGAAAATATCTTTTTTATTTAAACTTTTTTGTATCTGTTTTTGTTTTGTGGTCATGATAAACTGAAAACATGCATGAATATTGATTTCTTTACCAGAAGTTTTACAAAAGATGTGTGCGGCTAAAAACACATATAATAAGTGTTTTTATATTCTCAAATATATGTATCAGTAAATGATGAAATGACTAACATATCCTTTAGTCAAAATGTTTGTGAGTATTGAAAACACCTTAGATGGTGTTAGAAGCATATATCATATCATCATATATTATTCAACTTGAACTTGAATACTTGAAGTGGCTTAAGGTATTTACACTCGTTAAAATTACGTTTGTTTCGTATAATTCGAAGAAAATGAAATTGATTTAAAATTCTATCGAGCTCATTTATGGAATTGACTTTTTATTACTTTAGGGAATGTAAATATTCTAAAGAATAAGATTTTATTCAAAAACAAGTTTACCAAACGCAATATAGTACGGAATTTAATTTCAATTCTATTTCATTGTTTTGAATTCTATAAAACAAATAACACCTTAGAGTTGTTTTATTATATTGTGAAAATCATACTAAAGGCCATTTAGTTTGATACTAAGTTACATTCTCACGTTTCGTTATAGAGAATGGTACAAGAAAAATAATATATCCTCCTACTATTTCTTTATACTTTATCTTTATACTCACTACAAGATGACATGTAGAACCACTAGTTCACTTTCTTCACATTCTTCGTTGATTTTGACACTTGTGTTGATCTTGTGAGTAGGAGAAAATAGTATGAGGATATATCATATCTCTTATAGGTAACTTATTTTTATAATACCAATATAGATAAGACTCCTTTTAGTTTGGTTCCAAACAGGCCCGGCCCATTAGGGGGGCAACCTGGGCAATGGCCCAGGGCCCATAACATTCAGGGACCCATTTTTAAAAAAAAAGTCTGTATATGTATATGTATGTTGTAAAAGAAGTTGTTATTAATATTAATAGAAGCCCAATTTGTGAGGAA
>JAUEJL010006205.1:0-10239 GCA_032274825.1 Drosophyllum lusitanicum | reverse complement strand
TTCTCAAAATAAGCAAAAATAAGACAGAATAAGGTCTTATGTCTGTGAAAAAACAAACAGTCTTATTAGAAACGTTTTTTTTTTGAAAAAACAAACAAGCTTATCAGAAACGTTTGCTCGCCCGCAGAGGTTTCTTTAAAATAAGACCTTATTTTAAAAAAGAAACAAAGCTTAAACCTAAACTAACCAAGTACAACAAGGCTAGAAAATAACAAGGGTGATTCTATTTGGACTCCTCTCATAATCTAAATCTCGTTTGATGTGACATTTGTGAGTGTAAAACCTACATTGAAAATTATAATATAATGATTTGACATATGTGGCACGTGAGAAGAGGGGGGCCAAATAGTAGCACCCATTTGGACACCCCTCGTTATCTTATATGCCCCCCTTTGATATGACATTTGTGAGTGTAAACCTACATTATAAATTGTAATTAAATGATTTGACATATGTGGTATGTGAAAGGAGGAGGGACAAATAATAACACATGCTCGAAAAGAAAATTCTTATACTGTCCTTTGTACTCCCACAATAAATACACAACAAACAATCAGGCTAAGTGACCTAACAAAATTTAAAATTTTAAATGATCCATTAAACATAGAGCATAGACCTAGTGATAACACATCTAGTTTGTGAAATAAACGTCAATTAAATCTCATTAAATACCAATAAATGGAATTCAATTGTGCAAGTAATAAAAATCTAAAACGCAAACCTATTGATTTTTCGATTTTTTAGTTAGAGAACATTTCGCTTTTTGCATAGCATCTCAAAATTGAAAGACACTCGATTATTAGTGCACATCGAATATGAGAGAGATCGTAGAAATCCACTCTATACACAAAACCGATACGATATACAACTTACAAACTCATATAGTCTATTATAATATGTTTTTTTCTTTTATTTTTTGTTTAATTTATCCTAAATTCTACTCAAAATCTAAATGATTAGCTATATATAATTTTTTAAACCGCTAAACACACATTCCATATACTTAAACCTAATTCTATATCATTTTATTTACTACGAGACTTAAAACTACAATCTTATGAAACACCAAGAATACCGGATAACGCTAGACTATAAGTCATTTGACATATGTATAAATAAATGGTTTACGTGCTTACATGTGCTAGACACATTTCCACACATCATAAAATGTTGTTGTCATCATTTGATAATGTGTGCATCATAAAATGTTGATGACAACAACTAAAATAAGCGTGCATCTTGTATCATCAAATAGTATCATGTATAAAAATATTTGTCCACGCATTATCAAATGATGACATCAATATTTTATGATGTCATCATTTGATGATGCGAGATACATACTTATTTTAGTTAACTTGATACCACCCTAACAACTCGCAAGGGTTCATGACAAATTACATGTTCCCCCTCCAAGCCACACAATGGTTCATCTAACCATTAAGTTATTTTCTTTCAAATTTTATGACTAATAATCGTGTCTTTTCGTTACTACTACTACTACTAATAATAATAAAATTAACAACAATAATAATAATGTGTTATTTTTAAAATTAGAAACTAGAAATGAAAAGGTAATAGAAAACGCCCAAATTAAATATATTTTTCATAAAAACCGTAGTATCTCCGTCCCTTCATCTAAATATGTATTTTTTTCTTAAAAAATGTAAACTGAAAATAGAAATTAAAAACTTTTCTTCAACTACACACCACGAATATTTTTTTTTGGAATAATAACTCTTTATTGAAATAAAAGAATAATTTGTTTGAATATTAGATGTTAATACTGTGTTCCTTTTTTTTAAGATTAAGGGTTTAAGTTTTATTTAAGATAAAAGGTGATAGTTTATGTACACACCTACATCCGCAGCAGGAGGTAGGTCCGGCTTAATAAGCGAAACCACAAAATTAGTATCAACGATGTACTGAGAGGACAAATACAAAGCAGCGTAAAGACAAAATTAATTAATTAACTTAGTAATTCTAGAAGGGCTACATTTAATACCCTCACCAAAAATACATCAGAGTCTTTAATAACGGACAAAATGTACCTCTGAACCCATGGTTAATAACCATCTTTTACTATTATAAATACACATCTCAGTCTCACTGATTAAGATTAATGTTATGCTCTCCCTCTCTCTTCATTAACTTCTCTCATTTAATTCCCTAATCCAATACTTATTCTTGCACCCGAGCTTGGTTACGAGCTTCTGCTCATGGCGAGGCTAACTTTCGTGTTTGCTTTTAGGTACTTCCTGTGGTACTAAGGAGAAGCTAGCTCATGTTCTGTTACGGAGACCAGGGAAGCAACAAAAGGTGTAGATTTATAGGATGTGTGGGTTTGCCGGAAAAAAGAACAAGCTCAATTACATTTTATTTAACCGTATTTCCTATTTTTGCTTTTATTTATTTCATTATATGTAATTTTCATTTTCCTACAGCTACAATTACGTGAGCGTTTAACTAAAATGTACAATTATATTTATAAACAAATTTGATACAAAATAAAGCTTCGTTTTACAATTATAAACTCTCAAGCCTCAGCTATAGTTTACGTTAACTATTTTGCAAAACATATCCAAGGAGACCCTTCATTTCATAGTTGATTATTAAATTGTTTCGTTTAACAATTGTCAAATTAAAGTTGAATTGATGGGCCCCACTCACCAATCGTAACGACCAGGATTTCGGAGTAATAATTATAGAATATATATGCATATTTCCTGTTATTTATAGTCGAAAAATTATTAAGATAGTTTGGGGATTAATTGGATATCTAATAAGATGGTCGGAGATTTAGTTAGATGTCAATGTACATTTAGCGATATAAAAGTTACATTTTTTATGAAATAAAGGTAAAGGGACTTAAGGGTTAAAGAGTGAAACCTTAAGGACTAGATTAGTGATTAAGGGACTAATGATATATTAGGGTTAATAACCGCTTTTGGCAGCCCGATTGTTCACGTACGGCAGAATTTGGATCTCTCGTTTCTCTCGATTGGCTAAAGAAGAAGTCGAGGAATCGTGGTGTTTTCGTGAAGAAAACCAATCAAGTAAGTATCCTTAAACCTCCAACTACGTATTTATATGGATTGTAGTGGATTATTGATTCCACCATGGGTCTGTTAGGGGTGAAAAGTCGATCGAACGAGACTGTTATGGGGGTGGCAATTTGTGAACAAGAAACCTCAAATTGATAGAGAATTTGTAAGTAAAAACAAAAATTGATATTGGGCCGATAATCAAGAATGCAAGTTATGAATAATAGAATAAGAAAGACTGATTTTTTTGGTTGGGAATTCAAGGATTTAATGTTGTATTTTGATTGCTTAATTACGGTTTGCAAGACACTGGGAACTCCAATTAGGAATTAGAACTGAATTTCGAATGTAAAGTAGGATTGATTTATGAATTTGTGGTAAAAAAATCTATCTACGATGGTGGCTATATTCATGATCCACGGTTCCATCTTACAAGTTTGATATGCGATTTCCTTAGGATACATTAGAATTATGATCTGTAAATGCGATTGGGAAATAGAGACGGAGATTTACGATTTGTATCAGGACTTGAATTACGATTCATACGGTGGCATGATGAACTACTATTGGGACTAATGATGGCACGAAGGAAACGGCTAGCTTCAGATGGCTTGGTCGAACTTCAAGTTCAGACGGCGAGACTTGCAGTGTTGTAAAACTCGGATTACTCGGCCGAGTAATCGCCGAGTACACGGGAATCGCTTGGTCACCGAGGCAAGTAGAGCTGAATCGGCCAAAGTACTCGGTTTGGTCAAACTCGGTGCCAAATCGGTTCAACTCGGTCTAAATAAGCACGACTCGGACCAAATTGGTGTGACTCGGTGTTTGTTAGAAGAGTTCTCTCTCTTCGTCGGAAGAGAAGACGAGGGGAGAAGATGAAGATACAAAATTGGAGGTGAATGTATAACAGCATAACCACCATCACCACTGCCATCATCATCTTCATCATGATCATCCTCATCAAGAGAGATAAAAACCTTTAGCATTCAGCACACTTCTTGTTGATTATATAAAATTGAAGAAAGAAAAAGTAAGAGAAGGGGAGAGGACGACGGTAAAAAAAAAAGAAATGGGTGGCGGCTTAAAAAAAAATCAGGGTTTTAATAAAATGGGTACACTTGACAGAGAATTTAAATCTAATGTTTCAAAACTAGTCCCTACTTTACTTTAAATTTTAAATTTAACCTTGTTTTATTCTAAAATTACAAAATTTACCTTTAAAATAGTTTAATTTTAATATTTTATGGTGTTAAACTAAACTTTATATATAGAGGAGGTAGAGGATGGAGCATTTTATGAATAAATTTTAGGTATTATGAACAATTATATTTATATTTAAGTATTTATGAACATGTAATATATATAATTTGGAAATTTATATACAAAAATTTCAATCCGAGTACTCCCCGAGTAATCCTCACCTAGACCAAGTACTCGCTACTCCCCGCCTACTGCCTGGCTATCGCCTAGCGAGTTCTACAACATTTTGTTTTAAATGTGAAAATATGAAATAATACAAGAGGCACGGGCAGTGTACGCACGTTTGCAGTATAGGTTTTTATAACCGAGTGTCGAATCACAAGGAATGGGCAACTACTGAAATTGGATCAATACCATTGTTTAACCAATCGATGATCAAGAAGGCAAAGTAAGCTAGCTAGGATTACACTATCATAAAGCATGCAATTAAACTTCCAAACTAATGATTAAACTAAAATAAAGTTAATTAGATTCACACTTCACACAACAATTGATATAAGAGGTAGATTCAAACTCAAATGGGATTCTCCTAGACTTTGAATCCTCCTAACTAATCATGGTATTGACATAGATGCTACAAAGATCATATAATGATAAATCTATTCAAAAATCATATTTATTCTTTTAAGCTTTTGACTTAAAGTAAACTTGTTTTAACTCGTGTTTGTAAAGCTAAAGGTTGATAAAAGTCTTGCTTTAATTTCTCAAAATCCAATTCCTTTATTATCGAATAGTTAGAACAACACGACAAATACCGGATCTTTTCAAATCACAAGTATAGGGACATATATTTAACCACAAATCTAACATACCAAATCAACACCCCTCATTTCTAAGGTGTGTCCCAAATGCACATACCTAATATGACCATGAAAATAACCACCATTTCTAGTGTGAAACCCGCATGAGCATACAAGTTTGAAATATACATACACTTGAATATTAGTATTTTTCACATGCAGTTGATCAATCCCACATGATCACAATACTCCCAAGACTTGAATATGTTGTCAAAATAGTTAAACACGCTACAACTTTAAACCACGAATACTCAACTTCATATGTTCATCAAAACATGATTAATGTAGCAAATTCAACCATTAACTAGCTAAGATTCATCTCTATCTAGATAAATCAATGTTTCTAGCTCATAAGCATAATAATTACATCATAAACATCAACCAAAACATATTCATACATTCTAGAAATTAAGGTTAGAGTATACCAAAATGAAGAACAATGATGAAGGTGATGAATGTGATGTTCCTTTGATGGTGCTAAGCTTTCAAGTGATGAGAAAAACACCTCCTTTACCTTTAGGAACCTCTAAGAACCTCTCCTAATGTTTAGGACTGGAGGGATGGACAATGTGTGTGTAAAAGTGTAACAAAATGGAACACAATACCAGAATTCGAACGCTGATTAAATACTAGTATGCAGGGGAGGCTTATGGCTGTATGGTAGATACTAACGGCCGTAAGCTAGATACTCGATCAGATAATGTCAGATGCAACTTGGCCAACTTGCTTAACTTGGTCTGAACCTAAAGCTAATGGCCATAAGGTAGATACTAACGGCCGTTAGGTCGGATTTCAGATGAGTGTGTCGGAAACGATTGGCACTTCGATGGTAAGCTCATATGACGGCCGTCAAATGATACCTTACGGCCTAGCTAACGGCCGTTAGCTAGGCTGTAAGGTCCGAATTTCTTTGGTTCTTCAACTTTTCTTCTATTTCTTTCGTTTTTCATTGAATTGTTTCTGAAAAGCCAAAATATACTTGCAAGGTGAAAAGGAAGGATTAAGCATCATTATACGCATAATTTACCAACAATTGTAGTCTAAAGCATGAGAAAATTGTACTAAAAACATGTATAAATTAGAGTACATCAGTACTCTTCTGTTTGGATTTTTGAATTCTTATAATTTCTATTTGCTATCGATAGTAGTTTTCTTAGGAGGTGCATACAAATCATCATATGAATTTAAAAGAAAACACATACGGTGAGTACAAATGTAGCAACCGTTTATGAAGAATTGATTTATCAAGTATAACTAGCAGATTTTGATTTTGATCCTTGAAATAAATGTGATACTTTTCTCTTCGAAATTGATGAAGTTGTTTACTGCTTGAAGGAGTATTTCTTTAATAATTTGCATAACCATGGATTAATGTATTTTTTTGTGTAACATACTAAGAAAATTTGAGTTCACTGATTAGTATATTGTTACTCTAATATTTTTGGTACCGAAAGAGACATTCCTATAGTCAGGTTCTATTAATCAAATGATTAATTTTCAGTTTTTATGAGCATGGAGATGAGATACGTACAAGATGAACCTTTAAAAGCCATTGATGGATACATTTGGTGTTGTAATTTAAAGTTTTTACTTATTTAATTAATTATTACCTTTTCACACAAATTTAATTGCGTTCTCACGTTCAAAAATAGTAATACAAATGGATGCACCTTTAAAGGCATTTTGCTTCGGCCCATAATGCTATTCAACTAATTTTTTGCTAAAAAAGGTTCTAAAGGGCTTTTCGGAGCATGTGATGTAGAGCAAGAAACATATTGTAGTTATAGTTGTATTGTGATTTATAGTATATGTGGTATGGTTGGTGGGGATAGGTAAAGGGTCAAATGAGATTGGGTTAGAACGGGCTATTTTTTTTTAAAATGAGTTAATTATGAGTATATGAACAACTTTATTGATGCATGCTACATCTTTGAATAGAACATCAGTGAAGGTTGTATGCATTAAAATTTAAAATTAGACTTTGTGAGGTTTTCAACCCATTTAAAATATTCTTCTTTTAGTTAAATTCTTTGATTTGATCTAAATAAAACACAATCCAAACCTAACAATTCTGGAGTAAATCATTGCCTAACAATTCTGGAGTAAATAATTGGGGTCTTCACAATTAATTTATGTGAATAAGTTCTGGTTTCTGAAAGTTTGTTACATTCTTTTAAACACACAAGTAGCTTGGTGTATGATTAATGTTTAATGAGATGTTCGGTAGACATTATTTGTGTTAGACATAAGTACTTTAGAATTCCAAAATGAGATAAAGGTGCCCATCTGACAAATATGAATGTTGATTAAAAATGTTGAATGCTAACATTTACTAGGTTGTAAATAAATTTGTATGTGATTTTTTAGTTCTTATAACACTAAACAATGCTTATTATAAGGTTTGTTCATACTATTATATGCACTTGTCAAATAAAATCTAAGACAATATCTCGTGTTTATGCGAGGCTATCACCTAGTTCGTAGACATATTATTCGGGAAATCAGGAATCATGATACAATTGATAGGATAATATTAACGGATAGATCGAACTTAAGACATCGAAATCACTTCAGCGAACGTGATTTAAATAATCTTCTAATATAAATAAAAAATCTAACTTCAATAAAATCTATTAGATATCCTAATAATTAAATTTAGATAAAAGTCTTAATTATCAAAATTTAACCGGATAAAAATTAAAATCCCATTTTGACTTTTTTTTTATCAAAATTAAATTCAATTTTGACATTAAATTAAATCAAAATTATTAAAGATAATTTCATATATGCCTTTCTTAAATCTAAAATATTATATTTTCTCACCTTAATTAAAAAATATCATATTTACCTTTTATAATATTTTAAAATATCATATTTAACCAAATTCTTAGTTTTATCATTCGAAAATATTTTATAATCATTTTAAATTCTTATTTAACCGTAACTAATAAATACTTAACATTTTTGCCCCTAATTGTAATAATAATGATCGATGACTTATAGAAGAAATACAATCACGTCTTTTCGTATCAAGATACTACGTTTCGCCATCACGTCTGCACTCCCCATTCGTCGACATTTCCACCGTTGGTCGGAGTGTTGATGTCATCTATCTTTTTTTTATTCTCACCTCATTCACATTTTTATGTTTATTTAATATATTTTTATTAATGTTTAATATTTATTATCTTTTATTCCAACCCGTAGAATATAATTTAAGAATAGTACTGTAACCATATATATAGAGAGAAGTTTATTTGAGAACTGTTTTCATTTCGAGAATCATTACGGACCAATCAATAATTATTTTGTGTTAATTAATTAAATTAAATTAAAAAGAGCGAAATTGTAATTAATAAAAATAGTTAGTGTGCTGGCGGATTTTTTTTGTGCCTCCTTTTTTATGTTAATTGAATTGCTTTAGTTTTTATTAAAATTTGTGATAAAAGTTCTTTTAGCTGTTTTTGTTATGCGATTTTTTTTCTTTTTTTTATAGATAATAAGAATTACTTTTTATTGTATTTCTTTTTTTTCTTTTTTACCTTTACTTTCTTCTCTGTTTATTAATCACAATTATTCATATTTTTGTTGAAACCTTTTGAGTTATATATTAAGTAGTTATACACCACAGATTCTTTTTGTTATAATTTTTTGAGTTAGCAATGAGTTTGACTAAATCAACTTTAAGTTGCACATGTACACATGCATCTAAGTGTACATGTGCATTTGCACGAGATACACACGTGCACGGTGCATATATGCACCTAGATACATTTGTGCTAGTAGTATGAATAGGTTGTACGCATATGCACCGTGCATATGTGAATTTACTGTATGTGCTGGAAAAAAAATCTATTGTAATATGCACATGTGCACTTATTGGTACATGTGCTCGGAAAAAAAGCGATTGGTACGTGCACATGTGCACATATCTGATGTTACGTTGGAAAAAACCCAACAAAAGCGAAATTCTTTTCCTTGAAAAAAAGCGAGTGGTACGTCTACATGTGCATATGAATATCTGAACTAGATGCACACGTGCACGGTGCATATATGCATCCAAACGCACATATTCAGTATGAATAGGCGGTGCACATACGCACCGTGCTTTAAAAAAATCGAGTATTATATGTATATGTGCACACATCTCATGGTGTGCTAGAAAATAAACCCGGCAAAAATGAATTTCGATATATTAAAAAGCATATTTTTCTCGTTAATTTGATATAACTTTCGTACTTTAATACCTTTGCGTTTGATAGATATTGTAGTTTTAATAAAGTGGGGTCCCCCTTTTATTTAGGCAATTTGCCTAAAATACCCCTCCAACATTTTTGAAAAGTAGAAATGACGGCTATGTTTTTAAATAATTTTTACCACAACTAATATTAACCTTTGATTATTTTTGAACAATGGCTAGAAATGGTTCTCGCAGTAATCGTAATAAAACTGATTATGAAATGAACCTTCCCATATATATATATACTCTTTATAAAGCATTTAAGTGTTTTTCTTAAACGTGCTCTTAGTATTAAGAAAGTGAAAATTACAATTGTACCTTCCTTAGGAAGTCGAATGTCTTAAATATGTTTTTACCAAATTTAAATTGCTATAAGAAAGGTAAGTCAAAGCAATTTAATACACTATAAAATCCAAAATAAATCAAACAATTGCAATACAATTATACACTTTAATGAAGAGTCCTATAAGTTAACGGAAATAAGAGAAGAAAGATGGAAAAAAGAAGAAAAGATTTATTTTAGGTTTCTTTAAAATTTGTTTTAAAAGTGAGAAAAAGAGTTGATGGAAAAAAGAGAAAAAAAATGAAAAGTTATGTTAACGGGTAAAAACTATTTATCAAACACCATACTTATATATTATATAAAATGGCGTGTTATCGGGTAGAAGTTATTCGTCGCCATAGTATTACATGGGCACCATGCTAGTTTTATATATCTATATATATCTATATCTATATCTATATATATAGGTAGGATCAGATAATACACCTCCTAATGTGAGAACTTGGAGAACAATTTATAGGTAGGTTCAAATGAGAACACCTTCTAATGTGAGAACTTGGAGAACAGTTTATAGCCCTTGGATGATCTTTATTTAATTGGCCTACAAGTGTT
>JAUEJL010006194.1:0-10240 GCA_032274825.1 Drosophyllum lusitanicum | reverse complement strand
ATACTAGAATGATTCCAAAAACAGAATACAACTGCCCCACTTTTGCAGCTGTGACTCGATCTTTCCTTCTTGAGTACACTTTTAATGGTGGATCTTTATCAGGAACTGTGAGGGCAAAATTTTCAAATTAAAAGAACAAATGGGTATGTGCAATAGTTTGGTCGAAGCTTTAAATGGGCTGCAAACTCAAAAGCCGGAGGAGGTGAGGAGAAACTCCTATGGACCTAGTAATCAAAGCCTTCCAACTTATAGAGGTAGCCCTTCAACTGTGAGTAGGAAAGTGAATATCTGTGTGGTGGCTGAAAATAGTGCAACAACTGGACCAAACAACCAAAATGTTGAAATCGATACTCAGTCACTTCCCGATAACCTTTCTGAGAGCGATAGGGATCTCGAAGAAACTGAACACACCCATCAGGCACATGAAGGGGAGTCACAAAAAACTAAGAAAAGTTGGAAGGGCACGGGGAAACTGAGCTTTCATATAATGAAGAAATTAGCAACGAGCGAAGGAAAGAACCTCAATAAACAGAAGCCAGGATCTTTAGCGGGGGGAAGAAAACAAAATCAAACTCGATAAGCAAAAGACAGAAAAAAGAAGAGCTATTGGGGAAAAAATCGGATTCAAGTGGGAGCATGTGGTGGACAAGCAGTAACGCTCAGGTATGAATAGATCGAACTTTAATGGGGGTTATAATGAAAGTACTTTCCTTAAATATTAGAGGGCTCGGATCGATAGACAAACAAAATGTTGTTCGTAGTTTATGTTTATTAGAAAAACCAAATGTGTTAGGGCTACAAGAAACGAAATTGACGGTGATCAAAAAATCGTTGATTGAAGAACTATGGGGTAACTCTATGTTCAATTTTGCAATGGTTGAGTCAAAAGGGTGTGCAGGGGTCTGCTAATGATTTGGGATTCTCGTTTACTTAAAGATGTTAGATCATGTGGGAATGAATTTTTCTGGCGGTTGTTGGAAAGTAGGTGGGGTCACAGGAGGACTGTATGTTTATCAATGTTTACGGTCCGCATTTAGCTGAAAAAAAGAAGGAATGCTGGACAATTCTTGGTAGTATAATCAATAATTCAGAAAACGATATCAAGGAAATTATGTCTTTTGGGGATTTCAATGAAGTGAGGAACACAAATGAAAGATTCAATGTAAACTCAATCTCCACAAATATGAAGGATTTTAATCAGTTCATTGAAGAAAATAAGTTGATTTATATACAAATGGGGAACCGCAAGTTCACAAGGGTGTGTTCAAAGGGTATGAAGTTTAGCAAACTGGATCGTTTAGAAAGGTGGGGTAATTTGACTTGTAAAGCTTTGGAGAGAAAGGTCTCGGATCACCGTCCTATTATATGCTTCGATAACACTCAAAACTCAGGCCCAAAACCTTTTAAGTTTTTTACTATTTGGTTAAAGGATGTGGAGTGTGATGCTATGGTCAAGGCTGCTTGGGAAAGAAAAACTATCTCATCAAAACCAGATTGCAGGTTTATGGAAAAGTTGAAGAACGTAAAAGTGGCTCTAAAAGGTTGGGCTTCAATCAAATTCGGAAAAATAGATGAGGAAATTTTGCAGCTGAAAAACGAGGTACTAGACTGGGAATTAAAATGAAGACGATAAGGCTCGATGGCTAAATAAAAAGAAGTGCTGGCAAGAGAAAGAAAGATTTAAAAAGAAAATGTTAAAACAAAAGACAAGAATTAAATGGCTAGTTGAAGGAGAAGAGAACACAAAGGTCTTCCATAATGCAGTCAAAAGAAGACACTATTAGCGTGTATATTGAGTCCACTTGATTAGGCCCAAGGCCCGTTAGGGTTTTCCTATTTGTACTCTATTTATATTGTTCTCTTGTAATGTAATTGGGTGAGGAGTTATGTACTCTAACATGGTATCAGAGCCTAAGCTCTGCATCCTCCAGCCGGAACCCTAAAATTTCCTGACGCCGTCCTTGCCGGACTTCTGTCTCTTCTCTTGCTTCCTCCGAGCCTCTCCTCACTTCATATATTTCTCCTCCATTTCCGGCCACTTTTCCTTACTAAATATGCCCGCCTCCTTCATTTTTCCGGCCATATCTCCTGACTAATCTCTGCATATATCTTCCATCTCTCTCTCAACATTTTCTCCTCTCAACTATCTCTCCCTCTCTCTAGTCATCTGTCTTCAATCAAAAAATTAAAAAAAAAATTATCCTTAACATCTCCACCGTTGTTGCTTCCTGAAACACCGGTTTCAGCCGCCAAGGACCTCTCGTCTTTCTACAAAAAATATATATATATTGCTTACAGCTGCTGCCTTTGGTGCTCACGGGCCGGCTAATGTCCCCTTTCGACGCCGCCCAAACTCGCCGCTGTGATTTCTGCTAAGGTCGCCGCCGTGTGCTTCTCATAGCCATCACCAATGCCGTGTGACTTTCCCCATCACCACTGCTTCTGTTTCTCTTCCCATCGCCGACGTTCAATTTTTCTCTTAAGCCATTGATTGCTTTCTATCTTCTATTTCATATATACATATATATATAAAACCACATCAGTCTTCCTTTCTGCTTCTCGGGAATTGCTATTTGCAAGTCAAATATAAAGAAAAGGCAAAAGAAAAGGCAAAAGAAAAGGCATTTTGTGTCACTTTGGGTGTGTTCGACAACGGGTTTATGGGGGATTATAGAGACTTGGCTTCTAGTTTTTATAATCCCCAGCCCTCTAGCCTTGTTCGGATGTTAAAATCTTGAGGAGATTATTAAAAACATAATCTCTCATAAGCCCTCAAAATAAAAGCTTTTTCAAGTAGCTTATGGCTTGGGCTTAAGATTATCAATTAATCAGCCCCAACTCCAGCTCCAGCCAATTTCGCCAAATACACCCTTTGCCTACCACAATTCTTTCCATTATTATTTTTATTTCTCTTCTAAAAAAAAAGATTCTTTTTTTAAACAAATTATATTTATGTTGGCTAAAACCTAGCCTCCCTCTAAGCTCACGGATTCATTATTTGTTGCGGTCTTCCCTGCCCAAGAAAGAGAAAAGCAAAAGAAAAAGTCAAAAAAAAAAAAAGTTCGGGAAAAGAAAAGATTCATTCGCTGAAGTTTTGTGTCACTTTTTTGTTTTATTCTTCTTAAAAATATATATTTTTTCTTTCTTGATCTGTATTTTTTAGTGGTATTATTTTCTTATTTTTAATTCAGTTTGAGTCTATGTATCGACCTCCGCTCAAACTACGGGAGAGTATTAGCGTGTATATTGAGTCCACTTGATTAGACCCTAGGCCCAAGACCCATTAGGGTTTTCCTATTTATACTCTATTTATATTGTTCTCTTGTAATAATGTAATTGGGTGAGGAGTTATGTACTCTAACAGACACAGGGTCAACAATGTGGCTGGGGTTTCGTGAACAGGGCATGGGAAGAGAATGTGGAGTGTATTAAGGTTGCGGCAGTAGATCATTTCAAATCTTTCTTCGAAAACAGATCTGAGGGGGGAGTTAGACTTGTGAGCGGCAAGTTTAAGTCCATCTCAAAAGAAGAAGCAGTTCCCTCCAAAAAGAAATTTCTGAAGCGGAAGTGTGTGAGGCTTTAAAAGGGTGTGGAAGCAACAAAGCACCTAGGCCGGACGGTTTTAATTTCGCATTCTTTAAACACTACTGGGAGATGATAAAGGCAGATCTAATGTTGGCGATCATCTGGTTTTAGAAAGGAAATGGCATCTCAAAAAGGTGTAATTCCTCATTCATAACCTTAATACTAAAAGTAAATGACCCCTGTCCTTCGATGAATATAGCCTATCAATCAGATCGGCTGTTATTACAAAGTGGTTTCAGAAGTGTTATCAAATAGATTAAAAGTAGTGATAAACAAGCTGATTGGGTAGGTGCAATCTGCATTTTTAAAAGAGAGATCAATTTTGGATGGGATTCTAATACTAAATGAAACTCTCTACTTTTTTAAGAAGAAAAACAAAAAAAGTATGGTGTTAAAAATAGATTTTAAAAAAGCATATGATAGTATTGATTGGGAATTTCTCTGGGACATAATAAATCAAATGGGGTTCGGGTTAAAATGGATAAATTGGATGAAAAATTGTCTTCAATCTTCAAATATATCGGTCTTGATAAATGGGTCCCCTTCAAAAGAGTTCAAGCCGGAGAAAGGGGTAAGGCAACATGATCCATTAGCACCATATCTATTTTTATTAGCTGCTGATGGGCTAAATGTGGTGTTACAAGAGGCGGTGGAAAAGAATCTCTTCGAAGGGGTAAAGGTGGGGAGGGATAAAATTATGTTATCTCACCTAGAATACACGGATGACACGGTCATAGTGGGAAGTTGGAATCTCAAAAATTTAGATGCAATCAAGTCTCTTCTAAAATGTTGGCAAGACGTTTCGGGGCTCAAGATAAATTGGAAGAAAACCTGTTTGAGAGGTTTCGGTGTTAAAATGGTCGATCAAGTGGGTTTTGCGAATAGGTTGGGGTGTAAAGTTGGTGTGGGGATTTTCCAGTACTTAGGGGTTCCGATAAATGTCAATATGAAAAATAAGGCTCACTTGGAAAAAGTGTTACAGAAAATGGAAGCGAAAATCTCAAAGTAGAAACAGATGAAGTTGTCGTTCGGTGGGCGTTTGACTCTGAGTAAAGCGGTGCTCTCAAGTTTACCGGGGTTTTCTGTCTGTGTTTCGTGCTCCCCCTGGCATTCTCGTATCCTTTGATAGAATTGAGAAACACTTTTTTTGGGGAGGTGGGATTAATGATAGGAAAATTTGTTGGGTCAAGTGGGACAAAGTTGTTCTTGAAAGAGATCTGGGGGGTTGGTAATTGGGAACTTAAACACTTTTAACTTATCATTACTTTTTAAATGGTGGTGGTGTTTTAAGGTTGAATACAATTCTCTTTGGGTCAAAATAATTAAAAGTTTGTATGGGCCACTTGGTGGCCGGAGGTCGATCATTTCAAAAAAGGGTCAGGGGCTTGGGAAGGCGTAATAAAGGCAAGAGGCGAAATTCAAAGGCTTGGTGTAACAATATCTTCCATACTAAGCGTGGAGATTGATAATGGTAAAAATTATTAATTTTTGGAAGGATAGTTGGTTGGGAAACAATTGTTTGGCTACGTCGTATAATAGATTGTACAAAAAATTTGGGAATGATAATCTGCAGGTCGTAGATATGGGAAGATGGGTTGCGGATCAATGGTGGTGGGAAGTCGGTAACCAAATGCAACTTACAGGAAGAGTGGTGGAGGATGAATTTCAAGCCTTATCAAATCATCTGGCCAGTGATCATGAGCAATATGAAAAAAGATGTATGGTCATGCTCCGGGGAAAAAAGATGGAAACTTCTCTGTAAAATGGCTTCGTGAAGTGTTAGATGAGAAAATACAAATGCAGGGGCAGTTTTATCACCCACTTTCTCGTCGACTCTTGTGCCTAAAAAGATATGTGTCTTAGCGTGGAGGGTTGACTGCAATAGAATACCTACATTGGTTTACTTGGATGCAAAAGGAATCGATCTGGACTCAATCCTTTGCCCGAGATGCAAAAATGAGATAGAATCCGTCAAACATGCAATATTCTCGTGCAATAAAATAGAAAGTATATGGGCTGCAGTTCACAAGTGGTGGGGTCTGCGTTTCGAGGTGGGGTGTTCATCTTTCACTCAATTAGTTTCGTTTGCTAATGGGGCGTTATCTCAATGGAGCTGCTATATGTGGGAGCCGGTAGTTAGAACAATGGCTTACTACATGTGGAAGGATATAAACGAAATCATTTTCGCAAATGGAAAGCAAGACGAAAGGCGGATTTTTTTCGATATACAATTGATACTTTTTCAGTGGCTAAAATTTCGTGCAACAAATGGAAAACGATTACATGGAGCGATTGGCTAACAAACCCGAGTAGCATAGCGGATCTGCGGTGAAGGGACAATGTTGTTGGGTTATCGGTGTAAATGATAGCATCTTTTGGCAGTATGTGTTAAACTCTTAATTGGATCAGGTACAGTTACATTTAGGAGTTTAACAGTTAAGGTTAGAACTACAAAAATCAATCCTCCGCTTAATACCTCTTGTATTGGCCGGAGGGTCATATCATGTAAATTTGGGTGCAAATTAATATATATTGTTGCTTTTTAAAAAAAAATAAAAATCATCCGTCAATGCAATTCAATAATTCATGACGTATTTCATAATTCATTCCAATACTTGAAAAATAAGATTCAACCAAAGGAATGAAAAAGACTTATTGACTTTGCTTTTCCAAGTCTACTGTGGCCATTGAATTATAACCTTTTTCTGTCACATATTTAATTGGAAGGTCTTTGACGTTTGATTTATAAGTCAATGAAAATTGATATATAGTCACAGGAATATGTAATTAAAATTAAATATGGGTAGAGAAGGTTCGTGGAGTTTAGTTATATATAGCAGATCAAGAATTTTTATTTAAGAAAATTCATTTTCATTAATGAAATATGCTAACTAACATATAGAATTACTAATTTAATTAAAGGGCAAATTGTCGAGAAAGGTAATCTAAATATCAAAATTTGTCAATAAAGATAACGTCCAATTTTTTGACCGAGAAAAAATTATAAATTTCAATTTGTAATAGAAAGGGGTATAATGCGTGAAATTTATACGTTTTTTGTTACAAATTAAAAGTTATAATCCTTTTTTTCTTAAGTCTAAGAGGTCATTATACCCTTTTTTGTTACAAATTGAAATTTATAATCCTTTCTCGGCTAAAAAAAATTAGATGTTACTTTATTGGCAATTTTCGATATTTAGGTTACCTTTCTTAGCAATTTTCCCTTAATTAAATTAATATTAGATTACTTGTAAACTACAAAAAAACTAGTTTATCTTGGAAAAAACCTTATATATAAGATGTTATGATGTATCATGATTCATGATGATATATAAGATTAATAATGATGATTAGGAAGTATTATGACTCCAAGGGTCCGATTTTTGGAGTTACATTTGAGTTCTCTGATTACCTAAATATACCTATAAAACCATAAGTACCACCTATCAATCTTTCTCAACTCAAATAACACATTAGTGTCACATTATTTTTTCCTTCTTTTATCACTCTTACCCAAATCCAAGTATAGCCTAACTCAAACAATGCAAATTTTTTCCTTCCCTACTCTCTCTACACACAATAACAAAAAAGTAAAGGGTGGAGGGTGAGTCGGGTTGGGAACCCGAAGGAGGGAACCCCAAAAGGGGCGTAGCGCTCAACCCAAATGAACCCGTTAAGCCTGGCCATCTACCCGAATGGTTCTAGAGAACCAGTACGCATGGCCTAAGTGAGGAGAGATTTTTTGTGTTCTTGGAGACAATTGGCTAGCACCATAGGATTGTGCAAGATTCTTACTGTGTTAAAGATAGGATTGAAGTTTCTAATCTGCTAAGTTAACCTTTTTGTCTAGTTCTTTAGTTGCTAGATTGTGTGCATTAGATCAATTATCGGGATATATGGTGATACATTTTGTTTTCGTCGCTTTTAAAAGTCTTGAAAAGAATAATAGTAACTTTCAACTTCACTCATATCTTGATTTCCTCTTTTCGAGACTTTGAATGCCCTCTTGAACATCCACATGTAACGCCTTTATTTTTTTAAAAGTTGCAACATAGATTTTCTAATAAAACAATTTCCCAATATTACTCTATTAAAAGACAACAACCGGCTCATGTATGATATAAAACAATTTCTTTTGATATTGCACAAAAACTCTCTATGATGTCCACATGGAAGCCTCTTCTACTACAACGCTATAAACAGCAATAGGAATGAGCTAGAAAGCCAGTGAGCAACTCCACAAAGCACTCACATAATAATAATTAACACGTAAATGTAATCTCGTCATATCATATTAAATGTTACCGTAGCACACTACCAGTAGTCTTACATCCTCTAATCTCTAAATGCTATCGCAGCTCCCTAATAGTCTTACATCACTCTCACTACTATTGTGGTGCACCGACAATAGTCTTACATCTCTATGAATGCTATTGCGGTGCACCGACAATAGTCTTACATCTCTATGAATGCTGTTGTGGTGCACCGGCAATATTATTACATCTCTGTGAATGCTATTGCGGCACAACGATAATAGTCCTATATCTCTCTAATACTATTCCGGCATAACAACAATAGTCTTACATCTACATATGTACTCGCTACAGTGTGTGAACATATAATCACATAACACATATATAACATGACATACGTGCTACTATCATATACAAGTCGGTGTACTCTCATTATCTCTTATATGTATATATAAGTATATATAAATATATATCACATACGTTGTCGACAAGTACACCATCACATTGGCCATCTATAATTATCACGGTTTATAGCTACACATGGTGTAGGTATATATATATATATATATATATATATACCCACGTTTACTCTTAATGTGTATAAATATGTATTTATGAAATATATCTATGTAATAACGCATTCTCGTAATTATACTTATCATCATCGTTTGTTTAAGCAATCATATACCACCACATAACATTAATTATTGTTGCACATTAATGTGTATGATTAACTATAAATATTAATCTCCAACCTTAGTTATAAACATTCATCTCTGTTTCGCATCTCTTATATATAATTATACTCATCTTTGTAAATTTTGTGTTTATCTCCATACTCTTTACCAACTATTTAGTAGAGAATCTGTTGATATTAAAATAATAACAATCATATAATAAAACTCACTCTAGTATTTTATATGTACAATTGCACGTAATTAATATCTCAAAGTATCATGTTGAGGTACTCAACTCGGTCCAAGATGTGAGATTATCTTCTAACGATGTCTTTAATCCGTATTTCAACCATTAATTACAACCGAAACATCAACAAAATGAGAAAAAATAAAACTGTTTGCTGACCACGAGGTCGCGTCGCGACCCGGATAGTGTCGCGTCGCAATGCAAGAATAGTCCTAAAAATTGCAGCCTAATTTCTATTGCACCACCAATTCGATCCAAAACCATTCAAATCGTTTTCGAGTTGTTTTACAACACTTACAATGGTTGTTTTGGGATCTTTTTAACACTTTTAGCATCAAAATCGCAATCAAAACATCAAAATCTAATATTTAACCCTTGATTAAAAATAATGAATCGCTAAGAATTTTTTGCGGCTTATTAATGAATCATTAATGGCTTATTAGTGATCCATTAACGACGGGTATGTTGGAAAATCAAGCCTCACAAATTAGTGACGGCTTACCAGGATACAATTCACGTTTGGATAAATATATAAATGACCAAAATACCTCTATTAATTTGTTATTAATGATGCTACAAAGAGTTTTCGTAGTTTTCGTATGAAAAACAGTTTTCGATTGAACTTTTCCCTATATATACACATTTTATCCTCACCTCTTCTATTGATTCATACTATTTCTCGATTGTTATCCTCCTACTCACCGTAAGATGATATGTATAATTAAATAATTTTTTTCCTCATCAGTACGTACAATTAATTTTAACATATTTCTTGATCTTATAAGTAGGAAGATAAGTATAAAGATTTTATAAAATAATATAGTACCTTTCTTATTTTAATGATATTATTATGGTGAGTGGTAGGGAAATGGACCAACATTTCCACATGAGAAATTATTTATTATCCTAATTTTTGTTTCTACTTATCCTCCAACTAACTTAATTAACACAAATGTTAAAATGATATAAGGAAAGAGAATTAATACATTACACATGTCAAACATTAAATATGTAGGAGAATGAAGTAGAAACAAAAAGAAGAGGATATATCATTTCACTTTCCACATTAACAAATATAAGCATTTATTTTCTTTACTGACATTTTATGGAATTCCAAATATAGTTGACTGGCATTGACTTGAATATTTGCGTGTGGTGCACTGCTCAAGTTATCACATGCAAAATGTTGTTATAAAAACAGAACAATTGTCCTTGTGAAATCTTAAATATATTTTAAAAATGAACTCAAAGCAAGCAGTAATGTGTTTACCATCTTCCTCTCATATTATTATTCTCTTTTATAGTCTTCTTTTTATATTTCTAAATTGTGTCTTCATCTCAGCTTCCTATGATGGAAATGAGACCGATTATCAAGCTCTCATGAAGATCAAATCAATGATTACTTTCCAAGATCCATATGGACCTTTAACATCATGGAACTCTTCCTTCCATTTCTGTGAATGGAGTGGTGTTATATG
>JAUEJL010006183.1:0-10241 GCA_032274825.1 Drosophyllum lusitanicum | reverse complement strand
ATTCCTTTGGTTGTGGGAAAGTTTTCCATACTTGAGAATCCAATTCCATAGCTAAAGGATGAACCAAACACTGGAATGCTTGAGAATTGGATTCCAATTCCCATGAATTCCCACAGATTCCATCCAACCAAACGCCACCTTAGGGTTGAGAAGTTGATCAAACAACTCTGTCTGATGGGGCGGCGGTTTGAAACTAAAACCTCAAATTGATAGATAAACTCTAAACAAAATTAAAATTGATATTGGGGTGATTTTCTAGGGTGCTAGTTACGAACAAGGGAATGACAAAGATTGATTTTGGTTGGAAATTTGGAGTTTGAATGTTGTTTGTTTATATGTCATCGACTACTGCAACTACCTCCTTATTTTAGTGATTTGCAATTGGCATGTGGGTGAGCATTAAATTTCAATTCCCGTATTTGAATTGCCTGATTTGCGATCTGTTTTGGTGTTAAATTATGATTTGTTTTATGTATGAGATTCACGATTGTTTGGAGTTAAGGGGAGAGGTTTTCAATCTATGAATCACCATCTGTGTGTGAACTGAATTAAGATTCTTTGAGGGCGAGAGGGTGCTCTATTGCTGGATGTCGAGACCGATGATGTAATTGGTGTTCTAGGTTGGCGAGGTCGGTGAAGAGGTTGGCGAGGCAACTGAAATGACGAGCTTGGACTGTAGACAAGGATGGCGCAGTCAACATGAGGATGGCAAGAAGGAATTGATGTTTTAAATATTGATGAATCGTAATTTATGATTTAATGGCCACTAGATTTGCGATTATGAGAAGGCATGGGATTTACAATTTGGTTTGACTGGAGTTGAATTGCGATTTGATGCCCCTCTGAATTACGATACATGTGTGATTTTCATAGAATTACGATTTTCACTTGAGAGTTGATTTGCAATTAGGAAAATAGAGCTGGTGATTTACGATTGTATTGTGATTGTTTTGGAATTAAATTACGATTAGCATGCCATAGAATTGCAATTCAAGATTGAAGAATATGATTTACGATTATTAATCAAAAATGTGAATTGTAGTTTTTATAGCAAGTCTGGAGTGACGATTAATGTCTAGATAGATTAAGATTTTTGATTCGTTCGTGTTTTGATCTTCATTTTGGTTTCCATTAACAGTTACTTATTAGGATTCGTTTTTTGATAGGTTGCTTGTTAATTTCTGGGCTTCCACTTTGAGGACTTCAGGTGAGCTCAATAGTTTTTCAAGGCTTCCACTTTGAGGACTTCAGGTGAGTTCAATAGTTTTTCAATACCGAGTACAAAGACAAAACAAAGTTTTGAAGGGTTTTTAATTAAATAACTTGATTGATTATCTGTTGACTACTTGACTATGTGGATTACATTATTTGATATGATATGCACGATTACATGATTTCTGATTAATATATGCATGCTTGAACTTAGAGGGCAGGGGTAGATACCTTACATGCTCTGTTCATGATTACAGGCCTAGTTAAACCTTAAACCTTCTAGGATAAAGTGCTAGCTAATATGAGTCACCGAGTTTTCTAGATAGCCCGTGTGGCAAATGGTATGCAGGTACTTCGGTACTTGTGTGCGGGAGTGATGTGTGACCAGCGGTTGAGGTCATATGCAGAACATCTCAAGTGTGTGAGGAAGAGATGGATGGTTGGTCTCCGTTTGTACTTGCACACTAAATGACAATGCGTTGTACTTGTATCTCGCACATTCGGAGTAGCGAACGTGGATATACTCTCTGGATCTATGTTTCGGGTGAGAGTCGCAACCCACTTGGTGCATAGGTTAGACGGGCATGTGAGTAATGAACCTTTGGGTTTCCTTGTAGGTTTGGACACTACAATAGGAATACCTTCACGATATATGATATGATACAAGATATGATTATGATGATGACAATATGATTATATTACGGACATGATTGATATGGATGATATTTGACCGAGTATGTGTGATATACTTTTTGGTTACGGGTTCGGGTAAAATACATTATGGGTCGGGTGTGGTTAATTAACTATTATCATATTCAACCAAAATAACTGTTTTATGGTTTTCATATTCTAACTCCTATTGACTCACAAGGCATAAGCTGACACTTCTTTCTTGAAATGTGTCTTGTATTCATGTAGCTGGCTTAGGAGGACGTACACGTGAGAGGGGTTGCATAGGTAGTTGACTTCTAGATTTGAAACATGTAATATGCATTTTCTAGACTCGCAATTGCAATTCTTATTATTAGAATTCAGTCTAAGAATATAACTATTATTGTTATGAAACTTTGCTATTATAAGTATTTTCAGTAAGATGAAAACTCTGTTATTGGACTTAATGTTAAAAGGCCTATGAGGGACTTAGTAATTGGGCTTGGACTTGAGGGTGGGGTATAAGTACCCAACTTAGGTCCAAAGCCCCAAAGGAGATACTATAGTAGTTTAGAGAACATTCAGGTGTCTGGGTGTGTGCACTGCTTATTAGCCGAGAGAGAACCAAGCACAAGGAGCTCAAGTTTTGCATTCAAATCAGCTGGAGTTTAACAGGTATTGATCTCTTTGTGCAAGTAGAACCAAACTGAGAGCAAGTAGAACCAAACTCATGTCTCTTTCCAACGAAAAAAGAATTAATCCATAGGGAATCATTTGCAAATGTAATACAAACCTTTTATGACTAGAAAACATTAGACTAAGTGTCTGTGCGTTGAACTAAATGAGAGAAAACAGGAAAAATAATCGAGAGCATAGCGTGATTACCCAATGAAACTTTAGTTAATTGATAGGAATGGTTTAGTTTAATGTTTCGAAACTATACAACTTGGAATGAGTTAGTGTAATCAAGTATTGCACAAGAATTTATTTAAGGATGGCTGCATCCCTTTGAATTGAAAACATTCTTGAAGAAGATGGCAATTGAAAACTATGACCTGAGGCTACCTTAATTGAAAATCATTAATTACTAAGAGATCAATTTAAAAGTTACCACCTAAATTGGTAATTGAAAACAATGTACAGCCAATTGAAAAGATGATAACGGTAATTGAAAATCCCATTTATCGGCCAAGAGAAGGGACAAGCTCGGCCCAACTGAAAACTACAAGTTGACCCTATTGAAAACTACCCTCCATTAATTGAAAACCTATCATGTAGCTCGATTGAAACTCAAATTATAATATGTAAACACATTATATATAACTATTACCGACTGTGAGTAAGGAGAGAGAAACTCAAATTAAACTATAACCCTTGAATCAAACTCTGAATAAATCTCAGCCATGTTAAATAAATGTTGATTTAGTCAACTATTCTGGTTCATAATATTCACACGTTTTGAAAGAAATAATCCATGTTAATATCTCAAATTACCTTTTCAACTTGATCTCCTATTTTCCTATTTTCAAGTTACTTTCAAGTTTATCCACTAATTTTATTATACTAGCATCGTATCCGCGCAATGCGACGGTAACAATAGTTTCTGTTTTGTAACATATCGTTTTCAAGAATGTAAATATGTTATTCGCGCAATTCAATGTCATAAAAACGTTTTCAGCAACATGTCAGTTTTTATATTTATGAAATAAGGAGTGAGAAGTTAATAAGATTTTGGAAATTATGTTGATGTGGGTGGATAATTATGTTTGTGTGAGAGAGTGTGTTAGTGGAAGAGTATATTTTAAATAAATAAAAAGTTAAAGTAAATTAGGAGAGTGAAATGACTAAATATTGAGTGGATAAGATTAATTTAGATAAAAAGAATACGAGGATTAAAGTAGTCTTAATAATTCAAAGGTTGTACATTGTGCATAATTGTTTGGACTACTTAAATTTAAGTAGTCTTAATAATTTGAAGAGAGAGAAACATAAATGCATTATATAGTAGTAAAGATGTATGTACGTAGACTAACTTAGGTCATATTTATTAGACAATTATATCCATTCGTTTTATTAAAATTAAATCAAAACTATCCGTTTAAATTGAAAATTCAATTTGATTTTGAATTTTAAGTGTCAAAGTTTTTAATCAAAACTGTTAGAGATAATTTCATATATGTTCGGCTTAAACCTTAAAATATGGTATTTGTCCACCATAATTTATAAATATATTATAATGTTTTAAAATATCATAGTTAACCAAATTCTTAATTTTATTATTTTAAAATGTTTTATAATTAGTTTAAATTCTTTTTAATTATAACTAATAAACACTTTACTTTATTGATTCTAATTATAATAATAATGATTGATGACTTATACAATAAATACAAACACTCGTATCATAATATTACGTATGTTCCTGCCATCACGTCTGCCCTTCTACTCATGTCAACGTTTCCACCGCTTGTCTTAGTGATGCCGTCTGTCACTATTTTTAAACTCTCATTTCTTTCGCTTTTTATAATTATTTAATATTTTTTTATTAATGTTCAGTATTTATCATTTTTAAATCAATCCGTATATTACACGGGCATTTAATCTAGTATGTTTGTATTTACTTTAGGTTATAATAAAAATTCAAATATTGGTAAAAGCCATATGAATTAAGCATCATATGCATATAAAAATGCTAAACTTGATTAAAGTGTTTGTGACTTTGTGAGTACTTCAAAATTTTGAAAAGAAAAAAAGTCTAAGATGCGAATATAATAACGCATCATATGCATATAACATAAAAAAAAGTGTATGAAACATTCTAATAAACATGCACGGGCACAACTGTAGTGACTTTGTATATTCATTTCTCACAATTTTTACTAATATTTAAATTATCGTTTGAACTCTTTAATATATATTAAAATCACAAAATAAATACATTTTTTCTTAGTTATTATTATATATAATGGACTTTTTTTTAAAACAATACACTTAACTTTCATAACTATCTCATTACATACAAATAATTTTTTCCGTTCTTGTTTTAGTTATAATTATATATAATAAATTTTAATATAATTTCTATTATATATAACAATTTTCATATACTTAAAGATTATATTAGTTTATTATTATTATTATTATTATTTAATAAAAAATTCATTGTATACACAAAGTTAATTGTATATGTGCATTTTACGCTTATTTTATTGGTGTTAATCATTCACACACATATTTGTTTGTGTCGACTTCTACTTATATATATATATAGGGGATTATCATTATTACAATCGATATTTAGGTGAGAATTAAAGAATAAATTCATTTATTGTAAACTTTCAAAAAATATGTTATTGTGTGTATTAAACTTCCTATTGTATGTACTAAACTTATATTTTTTTATTTTTTTTTATGTAGTCAAAATACGTACAATAACAACAAATTAAAAGTTTAATTAATACACACAATAACATTTTTGAAAGTTGGATACACGCATTAACATTTGAGGTATGATTTAATACATTTTGAAGAAGTAAACCATATTATTAATTATTCGGAATTAACACAAAAGGAAACAAAGGGAAAGAAAGGAACCTCGATTCTGGAACAGATAGCCACCTATACTGAGTACACTTTTTGTGTAAAAATGTTCTTGCTGATATCATTTCCTTTCTTTCTGAGTTAATTCCGAGTGAAAAGCACTGTAATACAGCACAAACAAGTATAAAATCATGTGTGAAAAGATGATGTTGACGAGAGAAATAGCTAAAAGATATTTAAGATTTGTATTATTTAGAGTATAGATATTGGTGCCGTGGATTGAGGCCCAAAGTTTGGTAGGTTGTTAGATAATTCTTGTATATATTCATGTTATCTTTGTGAATAATTCAATTGAAAATCTGGAAGTTCCATTCCTCCATACGTACTCTGTTACCGATCTAGATGGTATCAGAGCCACCAAACCGCTGCACGTACTCTCCATTCTTCGAATCTGAAACACACTAATGACGAATGACAAAGAAAGCTCCCCGGTGATTGTCCAGAATGTCCAGGACGCACCATTCCCTACCGGCATTACCCTAGACGATACGAACTACCCGTTGTGGTCTCAACTAATGGAGATGCACATTGGGGCACGTAACAAATCCGGTTTTATCACCGGAAAAACACCGAAGCCCACTAACGGCGGTGCGAAACAACTCGAAGCTTGGATGATTGACAACAATCGTGTCAAAAGCTGGTTAATTGATTCCATGAACCCTTCCCTGATTCGCCGATTTATCCGCCTTCAAACAGCGGCTGAAATCTGGGAGGCCGTCGGGAAAACATTCTATGACGGAAGTGATGAAACTCAACTTTTCGAATTAAACCGCCGGTCTTTCAACACCCGGCAGAATGGACGTCCCTTACCAACTTACTACAATGAATTGGTGAGTATCTTCCAAGAAATTGATGCTAGAATAATCACGCAGGAGGAGACTATTGATAGTGCTGTGAATAAGACTATGACTCGTCTTCGTGTACATATCTTCTTGGCTGGGTTGGACACCGAGTTTAACCAAGCCAGAAGTGAAATCCTAAGGAAAGACCCACCCATGGGATTGGAGTCTAGCTATGCTTACATTTGAAAAGATTCCAACCAACGACAGACAATGGAGGAACCAAAGGTTGAACCCGATAGCATGGTACATATGGTCTCACGAAACGGTCCGTCAAAAGGGAAGAACCTTCCCGGGAAGAAAAACTCCTTTACATGTGCTCACTGTGGGGAAGACGGACACTCCAAGCAACGATGTTACGAGATCATAGGCTACCCAGAATGGTGGGACTTCACGAAAAAGCCTAGGAAGAAGATCGGTCAAGCCTCTATTGCAACATCGACTCAAGAAACTCCGATGGCTGCACACAAAAGTACGACAAACTCCGGTATGTCTAATCGAAACCAATCTTCCATTAGTAATTGGATAATTGACACAGGTGCTACAGACCACATGGTTAATGATAAACAACTTTTGACTACTTTACATGCACCTAAACAAAGTATAATACAAACTGCAAGCGGAGAACTTGAAACAGTAACATGCGAAGGGGCTGTACAGGTGTCGAGTTCTATGAATTTAGACTCGGTTCTTGTGGTTCCATCTTTATCTTCTAACCTACTCTCAGTTAGTCAAATCACTGAAGCTTTGAATTGTTATGTCATTTTCTGGCCAAATAACTGTGTGTTTCAGGACATAGCGACACACAAGATTCTTGGCTATGGTACTAGAAGGGGGCGATTATATTATCTTGAAGAGGCTAATAAGAGTCAAGCATTTCATACCGGAATAAAGGAGGCGAATAAATCTATAGCCATGTTATGGCACCGTCGTTTAGGACATTTGTCGTTTCCTTATTTGAAAAAGTTGAAACCGAATTTGTTTTTGAACTTTAATGAACGTGATTTGAGTTGTGGTATTTGTGAATTAGCAAAGAACACAAGAATTTCGTATACTCCTAGTGATAATAAAGTCTCTGTTCCTTTTTTAAAAATACATTCAGATGTATGGGGTCCGGCCCCTATCTCCACTCCTAGTGGAGCTCGTTATTTTGTGACCTTTGTTGATGAGTGTGCTAGGATGATCTGGATTTCCTTGCTGAAAAACAAAGGGGATGTAGTGTGTGCATTCAAAGAACTACATAACCTGATCAAGACGCAATATAGGAGGGATATCCAAATATTACAGTCCGATAACGGAGGTGAGTACATAAACCATGCCATGACGGTTTTTTGCCAAGAAAACTCTATACGCCATCAAACCTCTTGTTCCCGAACACCCCAGCAAAATGGGCTGGCTGAACGAAGAAATAGACAGATTCTTGAGATTGTCCGTGCCTCCTTATTCGACATGAACGTTCCACGAAATTTATGGGGTGAGGCAGTTCGATCTGCGGCATATCTCATGAATAGAATGCCCTCTCGGGTTATTGGTTTTTCCACACCTTTCACGAGACTTCAAGAGCTCGTGCAACAACCGATCAACCTTGGTCTTGAACCTCGAATATTTGGGTGTAAGGCATATGTGCATCAAAATATAGGCAAACTTGAACCAAGGGCTGTTCGATGCATGTTCATAGGATATGCCACTCATAAAAAAGGTTATCGGTGCTACAATCCAACCGATAGAAAGATATATGTATCCCGTGATGTGTCATTTCATGAAACCACTCCGTTCTTCCAAGGTGAGAGTTCTCTTCAAGGGGAGATAAACGAAGAAGTGAACAATTTTGACATAGAAGTGAACATTTTTGACATTGAGGCGGCTGAAATCCAAACCGATGATCGAAATACCGGGCAACAAGAGGTGCCGGATGATAATCAGAATATGGATTATCATAACGAATCGGATCCCGAAGAAGAACCTGAAACGGATTCTAATGTTGATACCATTAATGAGATGGATGGAACTAACGATTTAACTAATAATGAAGGTGTTACATCTGATGCTGTGCAGGAAAATGAATCACAAGATCAAGAAAATGCAACTCAAGACCAGGTACCTGCTGACCATATCACCGAATCTCGATTTCCCGTAAGGAGTACTCGAGGAATTCCAAAGACGCAATACCAAGCTGACTTGAAGGCAAAAGCTAAGTATCCTATTGGTAACTATGTCTCACAGCATCGCTTAGCTAGTTCCCACATGGCGATAATTAACGAATTGTCCACCGTTATGATACCACGAGATGTGCATGAAGCTATGAAAGACGAAAGATGGAAGAAGGCAATCATAGAAGAGATAGACGCCCTGATTAAAAATCATACATGGGAACGTGTAACGCTGCCTGATGGAAAGAAAGTAGTAGGGTGCAGATGGATATTTACCGTGAAACTAGATTCAAGTGGAAATATCGACCGGTTCAAGGCAAGACTCGTGGCTAAAGGATACACACAGAAATATGGGATTGATTACAGGGACACCTTTGCTCCCGTAGCAAAGATGAATACAATAAGAGTACTATTTTCCATAGCGGCTAATGAAAACTGGCCCTTGAGACAATTTGATGTAAAAAATGCATTTCTAAACGGGAATCTGGAAGAAGAAGTCTACATGGAGGCTCCACCTGGTATGAACTTTGACGGGAAAGTTTGTAAGCTAAAAAAGGCGTTGTATGGGCTGAAACAATCACCACGAGCTTGGTTTGGTAGGTTCTCGGCTTTTATGAAGAAGATTGGATACAAACAGAGTGATGCAGACCACACCTTGTTTGTTAAAAATTTGAACAAAAGATTACAACGCTTATAGTTTACGTAGATGATATGGTGGTAACAGGTAATGATAACGAAGAAATAGCAAAGCTTCAAGAAAAACTTGCTACTGAAT
Source organism: Drosophyllum lusitanicum (assembly GCA_032274825.1). NCBI lineage: Eukaryota > Viridiplantae > Streptophyta > Magnoliopsida > Caryophyllales > Drosophyllaceae > Drosophyllum > Drosophyllum lusitanicum. The sequence continues at coordinate 1,014 of JAUEJL010006183.1, read as the reverse complement.
TCGAGTTAAAGGACTTGGGCATGCTTAAGTATTTCTTGGGTATTGAAGTCTCTAGATCTAAAACTGGAATCCATATGTGCCGGCGGAAATATATATTGGACCTGTTAGCAGAAACTGGGATGCTTGATTGTAAGCCCATCGACACACCGATTGAAACAAATCATCGTCTGGCCATATTACCGGATCAAGTTCCAACTAATAAAGAGAGATATCAGAAGCTTGTTGGAAAACTTATCTACTTATCGCACACGAGGCCCGACCTTGCATATGCTGTGAGTGTTGTCAGCAGATTTATGCATGCTCCTAGTGAAGAACATATGAAGGCCGTATATCGGATCCTTAGATATCTTAAAGCTACCCCTGGGAAAGGGTTGTTTTTTGGAAAGAATCAAGACCGTAGTTTGAAGGGATACACTGATGCCGACTGGGCAGGTGACCGAACAGATGGTAAATCCACCTCAGGGTATTTTACTTTTGTTGGAGGAAATTTGGTTACTTGGCAAAGTAAGAAACAAAATGTGGTCTCAAGATCAAGTGCAGAAGCTGAGTATAGAGGAATGGTGAATGGTGTATGCGAGCTGCTGTGGATAAAGCGAATTCTTCGAGACATTGGCGTATGTCTCACGAGGCCTATTAAACTTTATTGTGATAACGAATCAGCTGTGAAGATAGCAAATAATCCTGTTCAACATGACAGGACTAAGCATGTTGAGATTGACAGGCACTTCTTGAAGGACCACCTGGAGCGGAAAACCATAGAACTACCACATGTAAGCTTAGAAGATCAGCTGGCGGATATGCTAACGAAAGCAGTGTGTGGGAGAGTGTTCGAGTACTCTCTTGACAAGTTGGGAATGTTGGATATACATTCTCCACCTTGAGGGGGAGTGTTGACGAGAGAAATAGCTAAAAGATATTTAAGATTTGTATTATTTATAGTATAGATATTGGTGCCGTGGATTGAGGCCCAAAGTTTGGTAGGTTGTTAGATAATTCTTGTATATATTCATGTTA
>JAUEJL010006173.1:0-10241 GCA_032274825.1 Drosophyllum lusitanicum | reverse complement strand
GTTCTAGTTTGAACTCTCCCATATATATATATATATATATATATATATATATATATATCGATCAAGTCCTAGAATAACCCTTAGAATTGATTAGGAGTAGGATTACTCAATTATTATTAAAATATTTAAAATAAAAATAAAAATGTAAAAATAAAATCACTTTAAGAAACCAAACTGGGCCAACTGATTTAGTTTCATGATTTAAAGGTTCTGACTAGCACCCTTGATTTAAAGCCTACAATGTGCTCCAAAAAGTATGGAAACACATGCTCACACACTGTAGAATGAAAAGTCACTTACAAAGAAAAAGTGTGTTGGTGAGATAAGATATTGTCCTTAGGAAGTAGAATATTCTTCAACATAGAATCTTCTTTTTCTCTTTCTCTCTCTTTCTTTTTAAAAGAGATGGTTTCTACAAACTAAATTTTTGTTATAAATAATAATTAAAAGCTATTAGCTTACAATTTATGTATGATAAATGTTTGTTGTGTACAAATCATCTCCATATTTTAACCTTTGATATACGATCTAAATTACTAAGAGCGTCGATATCCCCTTTTTCAATTTCATATCAGTTTTACATTAGCGTCATATAATTTTTTCTTCTCTTTTTTTCTCTGTCTTTCGAGTTAGGAAGTAAGTAACTTTCATACTCTATCTCCTTCTTTCAAATTTATCCCACTCATTTAATTTTTAATTATGTTTATGTGTTAGAGATAATGAGATAGAGTGCGAGAAAAAATGTGCGAGAGAGAAGGACTACTGAACATGAGTTCAATATCTCACATGATCAATTTTTGGGGTGATACTGGGATAGGGGGCTAGGGGTGATTTGTGACAACACTCACTTAGACAAGTAGTTATCACATTTCACAACGTCTCACTAATTAAGGTAGCGATCAGCTCTTAAAATATATCACTAACCCTATATTTGTATGTTTCTTAATAAACACTCAAATATTATATAAAAAATTCACAAGTTACAATGACTATAACTTAAATTGCACAGCATTCGTAAATTATAGTATTACCTTTATTAGATTACAATTTTATTTTATCAGAAAATTATTTTATTGAGATAAGAAAAATAAAAAATGTTTTTTTAAATTTAAAAGAAAACTAAAAAATCTACTCTAGGCGTCCTTTATTATAGGAAAATTAAAAGGGAAATTTGATGTGAAGGCCTCACTTTATTTCTTTTACTTTTTATAAAATGTTCCAATTAAAAGTGACAAAAAAATAAATTAAAATAAAATATAGAGTTATGTTCAATAAAGTCCATGTAAAAAACATAGTCTTAAAATTTTAATACTCAATCACAGGTAATTCAGTATACAATCACATGTGATTTCTAAAAGCATCACATGTGAATTACGAAAATGTCACTCCGTCAAAAAATTTAAAATGCAATTTGGACCATTAATGTCATTGATTCAAAGACTAAAATTAGTCTCTTAAGACTATGAATTAAGTATGGATTATATCGAATATTTTTCAAAAAATATAATGGTGTATTTTGATTTTTGAGTGTACATGAAATTATGAATTATGAAAGGTGCCGTGGGAAGTGGAGGGGCCGAGGCCACCGAGAGCATAAAATTTGGGCCGTTCAAGAAAAGAAAACTTCTTTGGACTGGATATTTGAGCCCATGGGTCCATTATTCATTGAATAAGTTTGTGGGCTTCATTTATATCTGCAATCTTACTTTCTGCATAGACTGGAAAAAAAGTAGGAATTTTAGAAAATGATAAATAACTTGTAACTATAAAATTTCCAGTTCCCACATATGAAACACATGTTTACTTTGAATGGTTTTGAATATTGATAAAGACATAAAGGAAACTTGTAATTACAGCGCGTACCATTTGTAATCATCATTAATGCTTATTCATAGGGGTATTTTGATCTTTTATATATTTTTCCAACCATAAATTGCGTCCGGGTAAGCTGTCATTAAAGAGCGAGTTTTAATTTTTTCAAAATACCCCTCATTCGGTCTCAACACATGCATATGTGCATATGCACATGTGTACCTGTCGAGACCTATATTGAAAAAAAATTATTTTAATATGCACATGCACATATGTCGACACCTATGTTAAAAAAACACAGCAAACGCGAATTTTTTTTGAAAAAATATAGCAACATCGGTCTCAAATTAAAGGGCATGATTTTCTCGTTAATTTGCTATAATTTTCGTAATTTAACACCTTTTCGTTTGATTATATATTAGTTTAAAAAAAGTGAGGGTAATGTAAAAATGTCCAAGTTGCCCTTAATTAATTAAGGAGAAGTTTAATTAGTTTAAGGTTATCAATTAACAACTTTTTGATTTGGATCTTCCATCTTTTTAACCAATGGCTACAATTGGTTCTTGCAGTTCTCGTACGAAAAACAGTTTTCATTTGAACCGTCTCATACACACACACTATATTATAAAACATTTAATCCTTTTGTTTAAACTCTTAAATTTTAAGTATTTTGAAATTACTAAATTACACCTCATATAAACTAAATAAAAACTATTAAATGAAGTACCTATTAAATAAAGTTAATAAGATTTTTACATTCCGTTTAGATAACTAAACTTTTCATATATAAAAAAATCAAGTCAATACAAATTAACTTAATTATTAAAAATATTTTCATAATCAAACCTTCCATTTTTTAAATATTTTGTCATGTAATAAATATTTTAAATTAATTATTATAAATTGTATATAATTAGAACTTATAACTTGAAATTTAGATATTTTTAATTTTTTTACATAGCCATATAATCAAAATAAAATAAAAAATTGTCCACTATTTACTCTGTTTTTCTTAATCTCTTAATTTTAAATAGTTTCAAATTACTAATTTACACCCTGTATTTTCATGCAGTTTATTATAAGTAGAGACATTTTTCTTATTTTATTGTTCTTAATTTATTTAAAAATGTAATATAAGAGTTAATTGAGAACAAAAAAATAAAGAAAATAGACATATTACCAAATGAAAATTATTCGTTGTCACTATACTATGTGAATATCGAAAAGGACATGTTATCGAGTAGAAATTCTTCGTTACCGTCACATTACACAGATACCATATTAGTGTGTGTGTGTATGAGGCTCTTTCCAGCCATAGACTGGACTCCCTTGAGTATTGGACCTGTAGATCTTGCTAGGCCCATATTGACAAAATTCTGCCTTTTAATTGGGCTTTTAAAGCCCACATTTTACCAGGCATGCTTGTAAATATATGAACCAAAGGAAGGATGATTGACAAGCTGGACTGGACTCCAGGAATTACATAATAATACATATTCCGTTTTGTTTTTGATAAAGTCGACAGATATGTAACTTTATACCTAAATTTTTTTTTTCAATTAAAGGTTCGAAATTTTCTTTTTCTCATTTTTTTGAAAAGTATTATTGACTTTATTTATAACCATATTAACCTAACCATATAATATCAACCGTGGCTGCAACACAACTCCCTCTACAAGCTGTAAAGTTTAATACTAAGACCTACATAAAATTGCTAACATCATTTCTCCTAGAACTTTTGATTGCGATCTTGGAACAGAAAGTGAACTTTTACCATAGTTTTGTTGAAGCGAACGGTGTTGTTAGCCATTCCTGCCATTTTAATCGACTTCCTTTTTTAGCCCGACTCTTCAACCATTCAAACAACATAGGTTGAGTTTCGAAAATAACATTTTCGATGTTTAGCTTATTTGATGAGAGTCAAACGTCCCCCCTGATGAGATCAAGTTTCTCTTCCATCCCGCAATTCTACCCTATAACTTTTGAAACACTTTATCCCAATGAACCTTTTTCTTCATGCTTGCATTGACCGGAACACCAAGGTAATAAAATATTTCTCATCTATTTTACAACCCAATCTCTCGGCCAACTATGATTGTTCATCGAGTCATCCTTCTCAACCCCAATACCTATCAAACAACTTTTTTTTCAATTGACTTTAAGGCTAGCCTGAAGCCTCTTGCCAACATTTAAGCAAATAAATCAATTTTTTAAGGTTTCTAAAACTTTGGTTACCAATTACAAGAGTGGCATCTGCATATTGGAGGTGAGAGACAACCATTTAAGCAAAGAAATTATCTTTTATTAATTGTCTTTAATTATATATTGATGTTCACACTAAAAGCAAGCTCATAAATTAACTAGATGTTACATATTCTAAACACCTCAATAAGTTGGCCCAGTTATGATGAATTGTCACCTTTATAATTGGAAAATATATTGCTTGTGCATCTTGATTTATACCAAAAAACTTATGCATACTAAGAGTGTGTTGAGATTGAGATGTCTCTAAGCGATACCAGGTTTTTTGTCCATTTTTAATTCATTATTTATCAGGTTAGGTTCTTTGCCTACCATGAAATCAACTTCAGTTAAGTGACTAATATGTGTCAATTGAATTATGTGGTAAGGTTACGGTTTCCTTTCGGTCTCTATTTGTCCGAGTTAGGATGAATGTACAAAGTTTTTTTCTAATACGGTATGACGTAGTCATATGGTTGTAGTATTAATTAGAGCACTCGTAATGTTAACATTATCACGACATTCCATTGTACGTTTATAAAATCCTACTAAAAAAAACCAACCTTTACTCTGTTATTAACTTCAATGGTTCTAGCTAATCCAAATTTATTTTCTTAATCTTATATATTATTTCAGAACAAATTTATATATTGTCAATAACTATTAATTTTAATAAAGCTGTTACTTTCATTAATCATCTTGTAAAAAATAATAAACATTTATTAATAGATTTAATTAATGATTAATTGTAATATTTGATAAAATAAAGTTTTGACAAACTTAAAATTTAAATCCATACTTGTGTATTTAATTTTTATTTTTTAAAACTTAATATAGTATGGTGGGAAGTGGGAACCACACATTGTCCATCACCTCCATTTCTCCGTCCCGTATCCCACCAGAGAGACGTTGACCGGCATCATCCGTCACCTATCAATTTGTTGAAGGGAAATAATATATCATTTTAAATATTAACCTAAAAATCCATGTTAACCTTAAAATGTGCAATTTTTGGGGGAAAAATAAAATTTTAATCTAATGTCTAAATTGAATAAAAATAGTAATGAAATTCAAAACTACATGTGAAAATTTAGGCAATCGTGATTCAAACCGTGGATAGCTGGTTTATATCGGTTTGATAAAGGTAATCTATAGGATACATTCACGGTTCGATTTCAGATAGTAAAACAAAATACCGACTCTATAAACAAGGTTTAAAATTTTTTAACACCTTGCTCTTCAGATATCTACAAGTTTAATTCTAGCAATTACAATAGAATATCTATGAAAGCTAAAGTCAAATAAGTGTCATAAATTATAGAGTTTAAGCTTAATCTTTATGGGATTAGTACAATAATGAGGGTTTTTTAAAACACAAAATAACATAATTCACATTAATAAAACAAAGTTAATTATATTAATCTAAACTATTTATTAGAACTAAAATGCCTAGTAATTAGTTTTAACAAGATTTAAAAAAGAAAAAGATAACATAAGCACAAAACAGAGGATTGTGCTTGATCAAACTGGAAGTGAAAACAGGGCATCCCAAATCTCAATGAAAACTTCAAAAATCACCCTGTGATGTTCTTCCGAATTCAATGAAATAAAACATTCCAATAAATTCTCAAGATCTTCTGCTCCAAAAATCTGTTGTTCTACAATCATTTCCAACATTGATACCCTGAAATCTTCATGTGGATTGCTTGATTTCTTTACCACTGCAAAACTATCTTTCACGAGCTTCCCACTGTTCTCCAATGGCGTCTCACCTGAACCCTTTTCATTCTCACACCCACGGCTTCCGCCGCCGACGCCGTGCATTCGCTTTGATTTCTTCTGGGTCTTCCGGTGTACTCTGTTTTTGCGAAAAGATTCAGATGATTCAGAGGAGAACGAATGGAAGGAGAAAAGAGTGGTTTCACCGTCGCTTTCGTCTTCTTCGTCACTGCTCCGCCAATCGTAGTAGTAATTATCTGTTGCTGACGAGAAATCGTCCATGATTTTAGGTTTCCGGTAATAGGGTTTCTTTTTAGTAGGTTTTTGTAGTCTCCGGCATTCTGTATCTACCAGAAATGGGGTGTTTTTGCCCCATGTTTTTGGGGCAGAGAGATGGGGTTTTGGCTCATCTTCTATATACCGTTTGGGTTTACAGAGTGACGGTGGTTTCGGAGAGAAAAGATCAATGAGTTGCCGGTGATGGATGTTTTCCGGGAAGAAAAAAGGTTGATCGGATACGTCGGAGTTGTTCTTCGACCGGCATGAATTGAACATTTTTGAGATTTTTAGCTTCAAACGATTATCCATTAGAGAGAGAGAGAGAGAGAGAGAGATCCTCAGGATGAAGGTAGAGGTCATGGGAGAAACAGAAATATTTAAATAAGTGATTAAAAAACACATATTTCCCTATTTAGTTATTTTTAGGTTTTAGTAATCAGTTTTTCAATTAAGTTCAGGAGCTGCAACACATTAATCATTAAGAGGAAATATATTTTTTTTACTTTTTTTTATTATTTATTTTCATACTCGTAAAATCAATACAAAATCAATATGAGCGTCAAAATTAATGGAGGAGGTGAGAAAAGAGAATTAGTAAACTCCACATGTCATCTTGTGGTAATGAAAAAATAAAGTATAAATAAATAATAGGAGAATATATTATTTTTCTTAATCATTTAAGACTATCCATAAGGCATATCTGCTATCATATTAGCGGTACATTATCTTTTACTTCATTTTCTCTTTTCATATAAACCTTTTACTTCATTTTCTCTTTTCATATAAACGTTGTGTTTTCAAGTTTTATATACAAAGTAAAATAACTGAAAAGAAAAATTAAGAAGAAAAAAGAAAAATTATAATATAGTTTCAATTTTTTGTGTTCCTAAGTTTAAAAAAAAATAAGAAACAGTATTATTTTTATATTGTGTTCCTGAGTCGGAGAGAAATAAAAACGAGTTATATTATAATAATACCCTTATTTTTTAAAATTTATTAATTTTCATTAGGGGTAATTTAGTCACTATTAAAAAATCATAAAAAATTTCTTTCTTCTCCATCCAAATCTTCCAGATTTTTTAAGAAAACTTTAGGCGTGAAAGATAATGAAATTTTCTTTCCAAAACCTTTTTCTTCTTTCCTTAAAAAATTCAGGAGCACAAATTATTTTTAACTCCTTTCCTCTTGCTTCCAAATTCTTTTTCTCTTTAAAATAAAACTCTAGAACACGGTGTAAAAGTTAGTATAGCCTAATATTTTCTTTCCCAATTATTTCTCGCTTATTTTTTAAAGATACATTAAATTATTTAACAAAATAAAATATTAAAATATTTATAAATTTTAAAGATAAAAGAAGACAAATAATAAAAATAAAATTTTCATAGCGTTAATGAAAATTTAACATTAGAGAATGAAAATTTAACATTAGAAAATAAAATTTTAACATTAGAATATAAAAATTACAAATAATAAATAATAGAAACATATACTCGGGAAGTTGGATACGTAAATATGTTCAAACAAAGCCGATCAAAGGTTAATACAAGTCTCCTGGTCTTCGACTACTCGAACATTTGTCGTGTGTTCTTCCTCACTGATTAGTGTTTCGATATCTAACACTAGAAGGTCGTTTTCCTTGAAACTGCTAATTGCATGTTCTTTGCCATCGAGTATCATATTGTATTATTGTGTAATATGACAAAGAGTACATAATGTTTCCTAATTTTGTTAGAGACCATCCGTGTGCCGGATTATGAAGTATGCGCCAACGTTGTTTAAGCACGCCAAAAGCCCATTTTATTAGATTTATATGCATAGTGAACAATCTAGAGATGTCATGTCCAATGTCATAAGACACTCAAAGATCACACATATGAATGTCTGTAAATCAAGTAGTAATGCAACCTCATTCGAAAAGTGAGATTTATAATAATTATTAATAAATCAGGCAGTAAATTTAGTTTTAACTTGCGTACTCAAAAGAATATTTATTTGACCTAGTTTTAATTAATGATGGCATATATGTTTATTAGTGAAATAGATACATATATTGTTGATTAAACTATTGTAAAACTAATTAAATGATTTTAGTTTAAATCATTTGGTTTTTTAGATTTATTATTTATTTAAGTTGGGCCGATATATATATACATATATATATATATGTGTATATATATATCGGTTCAAATGAAAACTGTTTTCGTACGAGAACTGCGAGAATCATTTTATTTATTAACCTTAAATGTTTTGTTTTAACTAAAGGGAAATTTGGTCAAAAACTATTCACTCTCCTAGACGTTGCTCTATCTTTATTTAATTGTAATCTCTTTGTGTTCTATGTCTTTTATCTCCTTGACAACGGACTATGTGCTCCACAATTTTCGATCTGCTTCATTAGATCCGTCTCGACGATTATGATCTCCAATAATCGTCTTCTGCTTTCGTCAATAACCGACCACTACCACCATCCTCGATAATACCCATTATGAACTGCCGTACTCCAATTTCATCACCCAAACATCCTTGAGATCAACGCCGTTGTGAATTATCGCCACCACCAACCCTGTTAAGATATCTACCTAGAAGTTCTGATCTACCATCTCTCTCGTGACAACAATAGTTCTTTGATTGCAGATCTGTACATATCTCTACTCAAAATGAGTTATTATAGATCTCTACATTGAACCACCACCACAGACCAAACTGTGAGCTAGGCAATGGAAAATAGAAACTTTGGGAGAAATTATAGGTTAGCCATGTATAATTTATGACTTTAGCAGAATATAGTTGCCATTTCTTGTTTTTGTAGGTGAGGATTGTGTGTGATTATTGTTTCTGCAATTTGCAGTCAATAAAGAAGTTTACAATATGTTTGGGTTTTGGTTTAACGCCAAGAAGTTTTTAATTTCTAAAAAGCTTTTTGTTAGTTCCATTAATCTGTTGTATTTAAAAATTTTCTTGTTAGAGGTTAGAACATGCACTATAAGTGTTTGTTGAAATGCCCCAAAGAAAAAACAATGTACTTGAGTTTTGATTGTTGAATAGTCTAATTGTAATCATTATTGTACTTAATTAATGATTTCCACTGTTTTTGAATTTGTTTTTAATTGAAATTATATACTCAATATCAGTTTTCATGTTTTTTTATAAAAAATAGAAGTTAATGCGTCTATTTTGGTTATTTCTTTAGAGTGCACCTCACGTGCATATGCATAGATACACCTTGTAATTAGTTTCTTTTTAGCTTTTACATTTTATTTATATGAAACAGTAAATGCACTTTAGATTATTGAATTTTGGTAAAAGTATCTAAATAATTTATAAACTAAAGTTATTGATGTTATATGTTTGTAGTTATTATTAATTTGACACTGAGTTTGATCCAACCAAATCTGAGTTGCATATGTGCACTTATCTACATCTGTGCTAGAAAAAACTAGATGTACCTTTGCATATGTACACGTGCATCTATCTACACATGTGCATATATACATTTGTGCTGGAAAAAACTATGTGCAGAAGTGCATATGCACATGTGCATCTATCTGCACATGTGCATATATGCACATGTGCACCTGTTGAGACATGTATTAAAAAAACATAATTATATACACATGTGCACCTATCGAGACCTGTGCTGATAAAAACCCAGCAAACATAAATTTTTGTTTTAAAAAATATAGTAATATCGGTTTCAAATTAAAGAGCATAGTTTTCTCGTTAACTTGGTATAGTTTTCGTAATTTAACACCTTTTCGTTTGATTGATATATTAGTTTTAAAAAAGTGGAGGTAATGTAAAAATGTCAAAATTACCCCTCATTAATTAAGGATAAGTTTGTTTTAATTAAGGTTATCCATTTATAACCATTTAATCTGGACTCTTCATCTCTTTGATCAGTGGTTATAATTGGTTCTCACAGTTCTCATATAAAAAACAGTTTTTGTTTGAATCCTCCACTGTATACACACAAAAGATTATGTACCCATGATTTCATGGGTTCTTTAGTACATAAATTGAGTGAATATTGCTTAATAAGCTTACATATTCTGATCACATTTTAAAACATGTCGTCCATGTTTGTTTTTCACCTTAACTTGATGTAACACCCATAATTTTATTATCAATTTAATACGAGAAATGTACAAAGTGTTATATGAGTTATAAATGGATACATGTGATAGTATGTG
>JAUEJL010006162.1:0-10241 GCA_032274825.1 Drosophyllum lusitanicum | reverse complement strand
TATCTTGTCATGGTGCTTAATGAATTACTCTTCAAAATCAAGATAGTAAAATTAGATGACACATTATGCCTTATATAGGAAATCACTTTGATTGTCATCTTGATATATACTTGAGTATGCCTATGTACTTAAATGACTATCTTATGTGTCACACACTTAATTTGATTATCACTTGACACATAAAACTATGAGGTATACTTGCATAATGAATAATTTTAGTATATGTATTGCAAGTTTTTGTACTCATGAGAACACTTTTCTTCAATCATCTTAATCTTATTGAATAATATGAATACACATAAATGGATAAGAAAATGTGAATATAAGATAAAAATAAGAAGTAAAATAATATTTAAGCCTATTTGGATTATCAAAAAAAAATAATTAAGTAATTGTGAACCAAACATGTAACTAGACAATTTTTGTATGATTCACACGAATTAGAAATTTTTTGTATACTTATGATTCTTGATAATAATGTAACTATATTTTATTGAGTATACATAGGTATTGAATTAATTCAAATGTGTGTAAGATAAGAGAAAAACACCTATAAATATTGATCGTAATCATGAAAAGATAAAATTATATATCAAATTGCTCATGATATCTTGATCTACATACATAATGAATTATTCTTTGAAGATCGAGATAATAATCTTAAATGATATTATGTACTTCAAACATGAAATCATTATAAATGTTATCCTAAGTGTATACATTGGTCACTTACTTGATTAAATCATATATGCTTCATTTATTGTCTCATATTGAAAAATTGAAAATCATAAGTGTATCTTAGATGTACCAAAATATTCATGAAAGAATAAACAAAAGAAGAAACAAAGGTAGATCTACAAAATTTTGATATAAACATTGATTAAACCTTTATTTGCTACATACACTACAAGAAATAAGGATGTTTACCCACACATAAGTTATTCACACATTTTAATGTGTGAGTAAATACCCACACATATTTTGTACATGTGTAGGTAATTGGGAATAATATTATTTGATAAGGTTTAACACTTGTTATGTGTGTATGATACTTTTTACACACACTTTATTTGGAGGGAAAAATTTCCTCTAAAATTGGTGATGAATTGGAATTAAATTACCTACACATAAGACAAATTTCTTAATATGTAGGTAAATTACCAACACAAATACAATATTTGATCATATGTGTTAGTAATTGTTTAACATTTACCGACTTATAATATTCATTTATACACGTGAATGTTAATAATATAAAATAAGTTTGTAAACATATTTTCATGAAAACGACATTGCATTAGAATACCCACACATACTTAAAAATATAATATATGTATAAGTAGTTTATAAATGTTAGCTACACATGATGTAATCCAATCAAATGTGTAAAAGAATATAATTCAGTTTTTAAATAAATAATGATATGAAAATTAGAAATAAAAGCCTTATATTTAAAACAAAATGCATCGTGGATGGATGGGGTGCTCAATAATCGGGGTTTGACGGTTTGAACTCTCCGAAACTTATTAGAGGAAAGGATATGGTTGTTGCCTTTAATTCTGATCCTATACTTTATAAAGATTTTGATAATATTTAGGGACGATACAGGAGGTATAAACTCTTGACGATGAATAGAAACCATGGTCGAGCGTGAACTAAAAAGAAGGTAGAACATCAGGTAAGGTTTCATGGATACATGCTATTATTTGCTTATTGATTTTCTATTGTTTGTTATGCTTGAACTCTACTTTCTAAACGAATGTTAATTTTTGTTATAAAGAGTAATTTTTGCTTATGCTTGAATCCTAGTTCACATTCCCGTACACTGTTTCTGTATTAGCCAATTTATATAGTGAAAATGTGGTTTTTTAAATCCAATATAATGTCTTTGCGAAATCTCACCATTAGCATTTTAGCAGTACTTTAGCAGATAAAATAAAGGAAATCATTAACTTCTAACTACTGAATTAACATCCGCAAGAACAACACTACATTTTCGGGGTAAATCATTATAAGAAAAATTAATAAAATCTCCATATGTGTTTAATTCATGTATGTTTGTGGGTGTCCATACATGTAAGACATTTATGCTTCTGTAAATCTTACTTATATATTCATATATATATAAATATGTTTTGTTAATACATTTGTGTTCATATATATCTTTTATGTATTTGGTGTATTTTATATGTATGCGTGTCTTTTCTGAAATTAGATTCATACTTCGAAGTTCGTATCACAAATTATTAATGTTTTGAATAACATGATCATGTACTTATAATTCCAACAGAACATTTCATATGCTAGTTTTGCTTCGCTAGTTTTATTGTTATATGTATGTGTGCTACGGACAATAAATCCTTGTGAATTAATTAAATTACAAACATTATAAATTTAACACCTTTTTATCATTTTATGCGGGTGGACATTAAGAAGTGTATGTTCGAGTATTATATTTATTCATATAAAATAACTAGTTAACAATAAATATAAATACTTTTTTTCTTGACTTATAATATGGATCGTCATATGGTTTCAAAATCATACATATCCTATGTCCTTAAGACTCTAAAATTAAGGATTTATTTTGTTGACAATTATTGTTAGATACAAAATATGGACGATTTTAATGTCTAATTAAACCATAATAGAGAATTAATGTCTTATACATGTTAATCTTTTTTTATGGTTAAAATTTGATTAATTAAACTTGTGTTATTTTTTCCTTGAACAGGAAGAAATGTTACTAAGATGTAAGTATTTGGAGGACTCATTGAATGACATGGCCATTTTGGAGCTTGGAATCGTGATGTTCAAGTTTTGGAGAGAAGCATTGGAACTATGCAATATGTTTCTAACTAAGAAAAATATTTTACCTCTAAGGACTTCAAGATGATACATCTAATGTGGACAATCTCAAATGCGCGATGAAGATAATGACTTGTTTGATGATTTAGCATGAATTTTTGGGATTATCTAGATTGTTTAGTGTTTTCATTTTACATATGGCTATGTAGACTAGTATTTCTTTTGCTTGTTTATTATATGAATTACTTGATATGTATTTTGCTTTTTATGGTTGAAATTATTATATTATAACATTTTATTGAAAATAGTTTTTTGGGTACATATGTATCTATTTTCAACTACATATTTTGTACGTATTTATACACATGTGAATATCATTACCTAAAATATAAGATGGTTATTACCCACGTATGAGCTTGTTTTTACTAAAACATCTAAAAGTATTTCCTACACATAAAAGTATTTTCACCCACACATATTTGCCGACACGTGTCACCAACACTTTATATGGTCATGTCACGTCAGCATCCACGTCATCGTACAAATAAATTGTAACACTTGTACCTACACATATTTATTACCTTTAAACACACATATATGAGTAGGTATAGCACACTATATATACCCACACATAATTTACGTTTGGGTAAAGATCTTTATCTACAAGCATGAGCCCACACATATTTACACTTATTTTATGTGTGGGTAAAGATAATTACTCACATACAGGGATGTTATACCCACACATAATGTGTGTAGAGAAAACCAAAAAACTCATGGTATGACGAGATGACGGGTCGGTTATGGTTCTGAAATTCCGTTACCCGTGTGTATCTGATTGATGTGACCCGGGTATATATACACTAATTAATTAAGTAAATATGATTATTTATTTATTTATATTTGTTTGCAATAATTTATTATGTTTCTTCTATATATTTTTATTCAAATCTCATGTTTTGTTTTATATATAGTGATAACATATTCTTGTTTTATTCAAATCTCATGTTTTGTTTTATATATAGTGATAACATATTCTTGTTAACAGATTCTCATTTTCTTGACATTTAGTCATTAATTAAACTATGTGCAATTTAATTAGCAAGTTGAAATCTAGTGGCTGTTGAATAAACTTTGAAATGATCGGAAAAGCAATGAATAGTACTTCTGAACTCTTTCTTGCTTTTGCAAATACTAATTAATAGCTATTTAGATATATATATATATACCTTAATTAATGCTGCTTACCGATTAATTTGAAAATTTATCTCAAATGTTAAAACTGCTAGTCTCCTGCTTTTGGGTTTTGGTTACTTATTATTTTCTAGAGTAAGACTACCAACATTAAAATCTTGTTTTCATCCTTTTTAACCTTCTGTTGCGTATCCATTCTTTATTTCATTTATGATTGATAATTGAAGAGTAGTTGTAAGTATTCAGAGCAATACAGCATGATGAAACAAAAAGTTTTCAATACTTATTTTGTTAAGAATTAAGGGTGTGTTTTGTACAAGGATTTAGAGATAAAGAAAGGGAAATGAAAACATTTCCCTTCGTTGTTTACACATGAGAAAAAGGAAAGTGAGAACAAAAGTATTTCTTAATCTCTAGTTTCATTTCTCTCTATCAAAGAAAGAAAATGAGGTAAATGAAACGTCATAGTGTGATGGGAAATGAAAAAACACAGGGATATATCGACCAACCCTCTCATCGGTGTTCTCCAAAATTCCCCACCACCACCTCTCACTATGACATTGCCATCCTCTCCACCGATGGCGGCAGCGGCTTCTTCCCCAACGGCGGTGATGGATTCTTCCCCTACAACCACTGGTTTTCTTCTCCGGCCCTTATCTTCTATGGCAGAATCCTCCCTTACGTCGGTGGCGGCAACGTTCCTCTCTTCGACATCTTCTCTGTATCCGTCTCCGTCTCGATGAGCAAAATCTCCTGTCATAATGAATCATCCGGTGTATTGGTGTTGAATATATAACGTAGCTTGAGTAGTAATGTCTTGTGTTAAATGCATAAGCAGGTAAATAGTACATGTGTTGAGCTACCAAATAAGTCAAAAACTCCTAAAGAAGCTAGAACTAGGCCTAATTGAAAATGAATAGAATTATTACTATGTCATAAAGGCCCTTGTGTCCACGTATTGTTTACTACAAGAAATTAGGGTATTCACCCACACATAATTTAGTCACACATAAATATGTGTGGGTATTTACTCACGCATATTTGTTTATGTGTAGGTAATTAAAATTTTTATTTTTTAATGGTGTTTAGCACTTATTATGTGTGGGTGATACATATTACGCACACTTTAATTTTTTTGGGGGGAGGGGGTTTCCCTCTAAAATTTTTATTGATATTAAATTTAATTACCTGCACATAAGGTAAAATCTATTAATGTGTAGGTAAATTACCTACACAAATACAAAATATGATCTTATGTGTAGGTAATTGTTAAAATAATACCAACACATAATATTTATTTATAAATGTGAAGGTATGTATATAAAATTAACAATTTTGTAAATTATTTTATTTAATATGACGTGGCATTAGAAATACCTACACATATTTATAAGTGTAATACATGTGTGGGTAAAAAACTAACATTAACTACACATAATCTTCATTAATAGAATGTGTAACAACGAGAATTTCAAGGTAATATTTATATACATATTTCCGTTAAGTATGGTTTAATAATTTATAAGTAAGTCGAGGTTTAATTGGATATTATAGGACATTTAGTAATACAAAGGTTATATTTTTAAATAAAATAAAAAGAATGGGGAGTTAGAAGTTATCAAGAGCATACTTTAAGGATTAATTAGTGAATTAGGGACCAAGTTTAATTAGGGTTAATCCCTTAATTGGCGGCCATAACATTCACGGGCAGTTTCTAGGAGGCTCTCTTTTCTCTCTCAATCAGCAGAAAAGAAGACACGAACCTTGGCGTTTTGGTGAAGATAATCCGGCCGGTATGTATCTTTAAGAACTAATCACGTATTCCATATGAATTATATATGATTTCTAAGGATTCCACACGAGTTTAGGGGTTGTAATTGATGGAGTAGTGTTCAAGTTTTTGTGACGACGGTTTTGTTTAAAGAGCAAAAATTGATTAAGTATTTGTTGTTTAATCTTTAAAGTAACATTAGGAAATGATAAGTAAACGAATTCTAGGATCATTGGCGTATCAAATATGGTTTAGTTAGTGCTATGTGACTGCAATTTCGACCCTACGGTGTCAAGGAGGAAGTCGACGGGTTTTTGTTAAAAGTCTCGAAATTGACCTGATTTTTGTGTGGTCTAAATTTTAAATTGGCATTAGAGTTGGTAGTTATAAATTATTAGGTTATGGGTGAATGTAGTGTGATTCTTAATTGAAAAAAAAATCAAACTTTGATGGGTCAATTTAGTTACTGTGCGTCGACAGCTTTATGAAGGATGGATATAAGGAATTTGTTATTTCAAGAATAAGTTTAAACATGATGATGAATTGCGATGGAGCTGTTTAAGTGATTTGCGATTCTTCCTTTGAATTGGTAATTTAGGATTTGTGATTGAGAGTGTAGTTAACTTGTGATTTGTCTTTGTAAGACAATTTGCGATTGGTCCTTTGAGTAATTCATGATTTGAGTATCAAAATGTGATTTGCAATTCTAGCATAGTACAAGCTTGGATGATAAATATGTAATATATTAAATGTGCACAACTCATCAACTAATAAGAACTTATTAATAGTCAATCATAGTACTAATGATAAATATGTAATATATTGGAACAGGTCGGCAGGAAAACATCATCTTTACAAATGAGTTTCTTTATCTTGAAATTTGCGCAAGTGAAATAAGTCCAACATTATGAAAACAAAGACTCAGGTACTGCTCTAATCTTGCACATACTGTACTGTAACCTTTCTCATGACACAAGCTAGTTAGGCCACTTACACAAGTTAGTTGGTCCTAACTAACTAACTACCATTTCCTACTTATTCATGATAGTTTTAGGACTCTACATTTATTAGTATGTATACCAACCGTACATATTTGTAAAGATTCAAGCTTTAAATAAGAATCTTTACACATTTCCATGACCGATTCTCTTTAAATGTTCATAGAACTTCTCAATAGATCATTTAAATCCCAAGTCCCAACAACTCTCTAACCCTACTCTCTCTCCTTCGGTACTCTCCCCTTAATCTCAGAACACACATGCCTCTAACGTGCTCTCACCACCGCCGCCTCTCCGCCGTTGACAACCTTCACCACCGATGAAGAACACAAGATCTATCTGCAAACATTCCTCGTCGCCTCTTAATGAAGAACACCATCTCCGCCGCCGATATGAAGAACACCGCACCACCCCTTTGCCGATCTGAAGAACACAACTACCGCCGCCCGATAACACTCCCCTACACTACAGATCTCACCGCAACCAACATCAGCGACAACGACCGCCTTCAGATCCGTTCGGAAGAACAACACCACCACCGGCACCATCGGAGATCTCCCAAAACTGCCGTCCACCGCCGCATCACGTCAGATCTCCCAAAGCCGTCGCCGCATCACCCTTTCTCCTGCTTCAACTGATGAATCACCGCCATCGTTATCGTATATGCCCCGCTAAAGCCATCTCCGTGAGTATGGAGTATAACATCTAGAAAACATAAAAGGCATTAATGATTTTTTTTGAAATTTATGTTTTTTAGATTTTTTTTGTTTTCTAGATTTTTTAATAAATAAAATTTTATTTTATACAGTTGTTGTAATTGAAGTAAGGTAGTATTTCAAGTGTTATATGTTATTTTTAGATTACATTGTGTCTTGTTTTAAATATAAATTACGTCCGCTCGTGAATTTTAAAGTTTTTTGGTTGTTTATGGGTTGTATGTTGTTCAATAATAAATAACGATTGGTTGTTATTTATTGGTTTTTGTTTGTTTATCATTATTAGAAATAAAGAATTTTTTGGTTTGTTTTTTGTTTTTATGGGTTGTTAACTAATGAACAAAGACAATGAAGATAAACAATGGTTGGTTGTTCAATAATAAATATCTACAATAAAAAAGAAAGGTTATTTGTGACGACTAGTACATTGTTCAATAATAAACGACTACTAATGATACGTGGGAAAAAAGATACATAAAAAAAAGAAAAAAACGTAAAGATTAAAATGAGAAAAAAAAGCATTTAGCAATCAAACAATATAAATCAAGAGTTTATTAGTGAACAAAATGTAATAAACTTAACATTTAATTATTTAAAACTTTTAAATTTTGTACTGTGTTCGTTATTGAACACTGTAAAATTGTTGATTTACTATTAAATTATTTCTAATTTATTTATTTTAGGAGAGAGAAATAGATTGGAATGAGAAAAGTTTTGATTTACCATTATGCCCTTTTAAATTAAAAAAAATAAAAAAACATAGTTAATGTAGACCACTAGATCAAATACAAATAAGTGGCTGAGAATGCTTCTCGCGTTTTTCGCAAATAAAACGCTTTTCGCATGAACCCTCTCATTCTACCTAAGAGTAGGGTCTGAAATATGTTAGATCATGAACTCTTGATTATGGGATGATTTTCAGTTTTGTGGTTGTTTTTCATGATGATTCGTGTCATCTAGCTTGATTATAGCACAATTGCAGCATCAACCTTCATCTTATCTTAATCTTTTGATCTTTACAAGTGAAATCTTGCATATTAGATTATAATTTTATTACCACAGGGAAGCTTTTAAATCTTTTCCCTATGCTTTGATCGACATTTATTACTATAGGGGACCGACCACAAGTTATTAGCTTCGATTACTACTGGGACCGACTCTAATCCGAGTTCGTATGAGTGAGATATGATTAAAACAGTGAATGTATGTCGGAGCGGATATCTTTTCTTATTTCTTCATTTTTCTTCGGTTTTTTGTCAAAACTTTTCATAATTCGTCCTTTTAACCTGAAAACCAACAATTCAATATACTAAGTATCTTTTAACTTATTTAATAAAACACATATCGCTTAAAATATATATCTATATGTGGCGATATCAAAATACCACACACTTGAGTTTTGCTTGTCCTCAAGCAAATTATAAATTATCTAAGCCAACTAAAAATTCAAAATTTAACATCATTGTTTCAACAATCATAATCAAGTGTCATTTACCGATGTCATTAGGAATGATTAAAAAACAAGAACAATAACTATACTTAGAATCATGCATATATATGTAAGGTCCTCCTTAACTTCTCAGCTCTCAAATAATTTATCTCTTTATAAATAACCAAGCCTTAATTTCTGAATTATATATATATATATATATATATATATTTAAAGTACGGTTTATTTAACCTTTAAGAAATCCCCCGACCTCAATACTTATTGTAGATTTTCCAATTTTACTCCATATATGCTTTGAACAATTCATCTTTTTTTAGTCCACAACTTTCGATGGAACCCATGTAGTGAATATTCAACTCAATTGATAACAAACCAGTTGGCTTTAGGTGATTAGGCGTAGAACACCCCTCAGAGTTACTAATTCGAGTTCCAAATTTCACCGATCGACTTCTTTTTTCTACTATTTTTTCCCTTATATTGCGCACTTGGTTTTTTTTCTTTTAATTTAAGCATATGATTAGTAGAACTGGAAATTCATACTCAGCCTTTATCAAGATTCAGCTACTTAACATCAAAGTGGGTATTTTAGAATACCAACGTGCTCTTTTTAGACTCAAAAGGGCTTAACTTACAAACTTGAAATAATTCAGAAATTAAAAAGTAGTTATTATAAATCAAAATTTCTTTGAAATGCCGAAAAACCACAAATAATATAACGTAAAAGCTAGGTATAACTTCTAAACTTGTTTACAAATCATTTCTCATGACATTTTTAAATAACACTTAACTCTAATTATATTAGAATGTTGTTTAAAAATGAAAACTCGGCCCAAATTTAATCATGATTAAAAGATATAAAAGTTTTAAATTTTCATGATTTTTTAAGAAAAACTCAAGCTCAAATGGAGAATCTTTTTCTAACCTTTTCACTCCACACTTATATTGTACAATGTCCCTATTGTACATAAAGACAAAAATAAAATAAAGGTAGAAATAGATTAGAAACGAACTCTCCTGTGTTATCTCTTGAATGGCGGTGAGAGTGAATTAATGTATATTCTTGAAAATAGCGTCTCCTTGTGATGCAAAATGTTCCAACATGCAACCACATAAATAAAAGACTCGTGCAACCATTAGTCTATAATAATATGATTAAGAATAAAATAAAATACCTAACTCACTTTCTAGGAATCATGGTTGCATTTAGCATATACAACAAGCCTTTAAACCTCTCGGTAGCCCGAGTGGACGAGTTGTAGTCTCGTGAGGGTTTCTAGTAAACAGGCCCACAAAGTTTTGAACAT
>JAUEJL010006151.1:0-10242 GCA_032274825.1 Drosophyllum lusitanicum | reverse complement strand
CTCATACGAAAAACAGTTCTCGTTTGAACTTTTCCATATATATATATATATATAAACAAAACTCAAAATCTTTCATTGGCTTGCAAGAAACATGTTCTACTTTAGGTATTTGCAAACATGCAAGTAATATGCAAACTGATCTCAAAATCTCTCTGTGGTTTACAACACTTGCACCAAGCACTGAACAAGCTAGAGGTAGAGGAATAAGAACATTATTAGTGATAAATTAATAATTAACCTTATTTTTAAAAAATTATTTGGTATATTGAATAACCAAACCCATAACCGAGCCAATTTTATAACGGGTAAATAAAATAACTGAATTCATCTTCCCGAAACCCGAAAAACGACCCGAACTAACGGAAACCCGATTAAACATATCGGGTTATTCGGGTATGGTTATTTTCGACATCACAAGTTCTTATATTAGATGAGAAATTTTCTACCAAAGGTACTAAACTACTGATATATAGGTGTTTCTTCTAGCTTATGGCTTAACCACTTGAGCAATAAAGAAAGTTTTTTTAGATACATACGAAAACTTTAAACCAAATTTTATATCTCAAAACAATTTAAATGTTAGTTTCATTGTTCTTCATAATATTGGTATTTCAGAGATCCTTGAATAAATTAGATTTATTCTTAACTTGTCTATGACTACATGCAGTAGGAACCACAACAAGATTATAAAAATCATGTTAGTGTTATGTAAGGCTGGCAATTTCTGGGTCGAAATGATACCCAAACCTAACTCGAAACGGGTCAAAAGCGGGTTGGCACGAAATTGACAGGAGAATAAATGAGTCAAGTTAGGTTCAACCCGACAACCTGAAAATGACCCGTATGACCCGTTTAAGGGTGAAACTATAACATTTTAAAATTTTCTTTAATATTTGAAATTTAAATTTTGAAAAGAAGATTGTAAATTTAAATAAGAGAGTGATATCTTAGGGCAATAAAACCCGCCAAACAAAAGTATAAAACCCTTAAACGTTAAAAACTCAAAATAAACAATAAAGATTTATAGCTAAAACAATAGTATATTATTTTGGTATTTGTTATTTTTACTATATGATTTTGGTACTTTTACATTTAAGTATTTCATAGGTGATACTTTAGTATTTTGAATTGATTTATAATTTTAAAATTTAATGATGAATAATTTAAAATTATTCGATTGGTCAATGACATTATTTATTGGTACTTGATAGAATAGTAATACATATAGTTTTTATTATTCATTTATATAAGTGAATAAAAAGGTAAAATCAAAATTTGAATCAAACCGAAATAAATACCGAATTTGAAGTTCGAATACAATCGAAAACGAACATTGATTGTTGTTAGAATATAAACAAAAATCATTTTCGAAATTCATACCGAAAGTTGGAAAACAAACATGGAATTTAAATATTGATAAAGAAAATCGTAGTTAAAACAAAAAACCGTACTCGAAAACTGAAAAAATTCTCGTCGATGACATTTGGCCTAAATGGGTCGACCCGAAGGTCGGCACGAACTCGACACGAAAAACTGACACGACCCGAACCCGTTAACACAAACCCGATCCGAATTGACAGCCTTAAATTGTTATGTATATTAAAAATACAAATATGTCACTATATCCAATATTATAAAACATTAAAGGGTTATATCACCACATAAATGTCTGGAACGACGAAATCCGTTTTGGGTGTGTCACAAGGAGAATTAATTAATTGGATAAATTAATTAGAGAAATATATAATAAAAATGTTTATTACTTTGTGAAATAATAAAATTCTAAACATTTATTTGATACATATTTATGAATTAATAATAAAAGTGTTAATAATTAATAGTTTGGGTTAGTTTATAACTAATCAAAGATATTTATTACTAATTTTTTATATCTTTTTTTTTTATTATTACATTTGTTTTGATTTCTAAGTATGTGGATAGACATAAATACTTAGCAGGATGATACCTTATGTCATACACAAAAAAAAACAAGATCAGGGATTACTAACCACGTACCAATACCCGCGCGTAATTAGAATATTGATTGACAAAGGCGAAACATTTAGACAATGTAAAAAAGTGTTCGTTAATTATAAAAAATAATGGTGCCATACAATAACTAGTTGTAGTGTCCGAAATTGTTGCACGGTCATTATTAATTCCTACGTGGCTATGTGAAGTGTGAACATAGATATATCAAGTAGTCCATTTATTAATTCCTTTTCAACTTATTTTAAATGTCATAAATAATCCAAAGTCTATCATAATGCCTAGTCTTATCTTAAAGTATTAATATTGCAACAAATACTTTTCAAACGATCAACATAACCGTGGTAGTTAAGAGTTAAGACTCAAGAATAAGTAATGTTGGAGTGATCACTCGGCACCGTGCCACCATCCATACTTGGTATTATGTTAGATCGTTAGTTTTTTCCTTTGTCATACCGATAATTATTTAAAAATAACACCGTATTCGTATTTAACCACGCCAGCTTTTTTAAAAACAATTTATTATTACAAAAAATAAAAAAAACCGGAAAAATTTAAAGAATCAAAACTTTAATAAATAATTACAAAATCAAAACTACATTGATTAATTTACCAAAGATACAATAAAAAAAGTCCCAATTTTATACGATATTTTTTTACTTATCAAATATTCCTATTCATCGCAAACATGTTTCACAAGATCATTGTGAAAGTTAACATGCATTTAATCTGTTTGGAATGTTGCAAGCATGTACACAAAGTTAAAAAAAACTCTAAATCTGAATTGCCACTATCAACCAATGCCCGCTGCCACCAACCGCTAACGTCACCACCATTTACCGCCATAACCACCGACGACACTAACCATGGGTGGTGCCGGTTGTGGTGGTTGTGCCAGACGATGGTGATGGTTAGTGGTTATGGTAGCGACGTTATTTTGCTTAATATAATAATAATAATAATAATAATAATAATAATAATAATAATAATAATAATATGTTTTTACAAATACTTTCTTAAAAAGATTCATTTTAACACAAGCCCATTTAATAATTTGTTTATATAATAATCCAAATTTGACCTGCTACCTAATCCTCTCATTTTTAGGCTTTGTGTGTGCATACACATTATATATATCACAAATGGTATGGAAGGTGAACTATGTAAGCTATATCTAGACGTTTGATAGTCAGGTAGACTAGAGACCTGACCAATTGATGATACAAAGTGGGATAAGATAGAGGTGAACCATCGGTAGGTGAGAGACCAAGATTTGGTTCGAGAGGTGTAGTGGCAATCTTGATGTTTGTAATGCAGGTGGGAAAGGATGTAAGAAGTGTAATTGGCTTGACTTAGGTAGATTTGATCTTGTGCAAGAACCTTGAGACCAAGAAAGTAGTGATAACCTTAAGTCCATTTCAAAATGAGGATGGAGAAACTCTTTAAGTTAAATGATACCTTGTGTGTCGCTTCCAGTAATGATCATGTCATCAACATAAAGAAGAAGTATGATTGTTCCCGTGTCAGTGGTCTTGGTGAATAGATCCGAATCATAAGGGCTAGACATAAACCCAAAAAGGTGAATGGCAACACTGAATTTTTCAAACTAAGTCATGGGTGCTTGTTTGAGACCATAGAGAGCCTTGTGAAGTATGCATACATGATGTGGAGAATGAGAGACCCTAGGAGGGGGTTTCATATAGACTTCTTCAAATAAATTACTATTAAGAAATGCATTCTTGAAACCTATCTGAAGGAGTTTCCATTTATGGACAACAACAATGACAAGAAAAGTATGCACCGAGGTAACAAGTGCTACGGGAAGAGCCATTAGTAACAAGTCTGGCTTTGTATTTTTCCACTTATCCATCATATTTGGTCTTTGCCTTAAATACCCATTTGGAACCAATTATCCCTTGTTATATCCCATGTTTGGGCCCGATCAAGATCCTACAATTCATCATTTATAGCTTGTTGCCAAAGAGGACAAGTAGATGCCTCTTTGAAAGAGGTGGGTGTATAAGTGGAGAACAATACACTGTAGCATTGATAGTCACGAATGTGAGAAAGAATATTCCTTACCAAGTGGAACAACGGTGGTATTTTGGCAATGGAGTGGGAGTAGGATCTTCGGAAGAAACAGATGTATCAGGATCGTTTGTAGAAAGTGGATCAGGTGTAGGAGCTGCATGAGGTGAAGTAGATAAATTGGGAGGAGAAAATATGGAAACATGTTTAGTTATGTTGGTATGATGCAGGAGATCAGGGCTTGATTGATTCGTGATAAAATGGGATGGATGCATCGATGAAAAGAGGAAGGGTGGGATTAATAGGTTGCCAAAATTTGGAAAGAGTAGGGAACATAATGTACTCCCAAAAACACAACATGGTGGGAGACTTGTAGCCTATTGGATACAAGATCCCAACATCAAAAACTTTTATGTCAGTATCATGTTATTCATATCCTAAGAAGTAGCAGAGTTGTAACGCCCCAAATAGTTTTTTAAATATATCAGAGTAATACAAATTCACACATTTCATTAAAACCATAATACTATGATTTGGTCCCCAACAAGAACTACAAACCATTTACATAAACAAACAATTATTCATTCAACCAACTTGGGCCTTTATTGCGGAAAACATTATTACTGAGCTGTTTTCACTTAACTGAAAGGTCTTCCCTTTGTCCTTTCCTAGAAAAAGAGTTAACTAACGACAATAAGCATAATGTTAGTGGGCACACTAACTTACATACCATATTAGGCATGCACATATCATACATATATATGTGATCACATAACATATTCCACACAATACCATTTCAGTGTACTGAACAACAATTTCTCTTGAACCATAGTTTCGAGACTAACCGATGCGTACCAAGGTTTCACATGTCTCAACTAGCTCATGAGCTACACCTTCACAATAATAGCACAATTCTTCACCATATATGAGCCATGCATTTACAATAATAGTACAACCCTTCACCACATATATAGTTATACTTTCACACATAACACATTTTCACATAGTTACACGTCATACATATAACATGCACATTTTACATTAATATAATAAGCAAGTTATTATAGCTCATCTTTTAAAAACAAAAATAGTTATTACTATAGCACAACAGTAAGTATCATGTCCAACACCCGAACGCTTCCTCGAGTATCCAATTTTACCTCCACCCCTAAGATCAAACTCTAGCAATCAAAATGGAGTGTGGATCACCTAAATCAACTTCTGAATAAGAGAAAAGAGAAGAATAATGGTTTTTGGTGTGTGTTAAAATGTGTTTTGGTCACCTATTTATATGGCATGTCTAGCATCTCCTAAGACTGTAGAGGGTACGACTTACAACTGTACGCAGTATTTTTCTAATTTTGATTTTCTTAATTTTCAATTAATGTAAGGATACTCCTAATATACCACAAGTATAATACTCCTAATATACCACAAGTATATTAATTTGGTACTCAAAACTCCATTACAATATGTATAAACTATATTTTTGTACTCATAAAACAAGTGTTACAAGACTCTAGAGCAAGTTTAATGTTTGGTATGTTCATGGGATTGGAGAAGAACAAAACAGTCTAAGGAAGAAGAGAATAGGGAAGCGTGGACCTGATTTACAATGGAAAAAGTTGCTCTCCTAGGTCTCACTTCACTCTCATTCATGGCGCGCACACCGAATCAACGAGCAAAAAAACATGGCTGAGAGAGGAGGAGAATGCGGTGGCTTCGGGAGGGGATTTGGTGGCAGAGGTGTTGGAAAATGCCACTGACATAGGTGAATAAGCGACATCGGCAATGATGCAACGGCCTTCTGGTCATATGACAGAAATATCCATACTCCGCTTCCAAGAACAAAAAGAAAAGTTTAAGTTTTGTGAAGCAGGGCCATTCCTTATTAAGGTGCATGACCGTGCTTGTGTCAATGGTGTGCACCCCAGGAACTTTCTTCATTTGTGAAGCATGGTCATGCATTGTTAAGGTGCACGGCCATGTGTGTGGCTAGGGTATGCATCTGTGCACCGGCTTCATTTGTGAAACACGGTCGTGCCTTGCAGAAAAAAAAAACTTAATGAAATCCAACTCAATCATCGCTCATCCTCTTTAGTGGGAATATAATGGAATGTTAGGTCTAGTTTTTGGTAATTAATGAATGTCTGGAGAGCACACAATAACAGCTAACAACATCGTTGAGTGTTGAGGGTAATTCTACCAATTTCTTGGAGATAATTTGGCCAGCACAAAGGATTGCACAAGGTTCTTGTTATGTTACTGGAAGTATCAGAAGTTGTGGTTATTCATTCTAGACGTTCAATAACATAAGCTAACTTTCTGAGTTACTTCTTTGTTGCTAATTTGTGTGTAATTGATCCTTGGTGTGGCTTATAGGTGATAACATATCTTGTTTATGTTGTTTAAAATGTTTTGAAATGATCACCATATGTTTCAACAAGAGGAGGCCATGGTGGAAATCGTGGAAGAGGCTATCGTCATGGTTATGCCATGACACCGGTGAAGAGAAATGGGTCCCCGTCACCAAGCTTGAAGACCAAATCTCCAACAAACGCAGACGGGACTAGTGACGGAGAAAGCTACTATACGGTTTCTTATGATGACTCCGGCTATGATTGCGATGGTAGCTACAACAGTGGTTGATGGTGGTTACTAAGAACTCCGGCCCCGTTGAAGTCGATTGGGTGTAAAAGAGACGGTGGTAGTCAATTGTTTTGATAGGCGAGAATTGTAGGTTCTGATGGTGATTCTAGCAATACGGGCTCCGATGCCATGTTACAAATGTTATGGAAGGTAACGTGTATTGCTTAACTAATCCAAGAGAAAGATACAGGTATATATAGACATCAAGAAGCTAATCTAGGAGACAGGGGCAAACAAGTAAAAGTTAAAGAGTAAAACAACGAAAAGTTAATTTACACAGGATTGTATAAAATATTTGTGCCAACAATATATAAATAAAGTGTGCGTGTGCTAAAGTCAAACTACTTTTTTTTGAACATCAAAAGTCAAATTGATCTAAACATGTAAAAATAAGTCTAAAGGAGCATGATTTAGAAGACTCTGCCTCTGTATCCTATATAGGCGTCATTAATGTTTTCTGAATTATTCAAAATCGTCGGGAGTCATTTATTGGTGCCCATTTGTCAAATTATTGAACATTTTTCTAGTGACATCTTTATGACTAATTAATACCAAAAAAATCCAAGTAGTCATCGTTGACAGCTTTTAGAATATAAACCAAATATTCATCTTAACATATACAAACAATAGAAAACGTTACATCGTTATGCTAATAAAATGTATAAAATAAATTTTTTTAAATAAAACAAATTAATTTGTACACCGAAAATACTTTTGACACGGTTTCATGTCGAAAACTTTCCTTCTCCTGCATCCAAATCAACCGATTCTCTTCTTCGACTTCTGTTTTTTAATAATCCGTATAAGTTTTTGAGTTCTTTTCCAGTTTGAAAATTTTCGATGCAGAAAATACCTGAGTCATTTGACTCTTCTGCAGTTTTTGTTGATCCACTATGCATCAATTTTGTAGGCAGATCTACTAACCCATCAATCGAGCCGCTATGGCTCAAATTCCGAGGAGGTCTGGTTAACCCGATAACCGAACCATCATGTGTTGGTTTATGAGACCCTCCGGTCTTACTACTTGTGTTTGTTTGTAATGCGTTTATAACTGTTTTAAGAGCTCGTGTGGGTGAACCACGGTTCGTTACCATGATCTCACCGATCTCGGCTGGGCTCAAGCTTGCGCCGGTCTGAAAAATCTCTTCAAGTTGTGGGAAAAGCTTGTGTTCTTTAATCCCTAAATGACTATTTGCAAGGTTTTTAAATGAAGAGAAATCACATAAAGGGAAATGTAATTGAACGTCTATCCTACCAGGCCTCAGAACCGTTGGATCAACATGATCTTTGTTGCTGACCGTAAAAACCATGACGCGTTCTTCGCCACAGCAAGAGATGATCCCATCCATGAAATTTAAAATTCCAGATAAACTCACAGCCGTTGATTTCTCAACCACATACCGATCCAAATCCTCTACAACAATCATTGACTTGCTCGTCGTCTGCAATAAGAGCAGTTTCAGATCGGAATCTCCGGTGACTTTCGACATATCGACGTCGTATACATCGTAACAGAGAAACTTAGCCATTCCGGCGATGAAGCTCGATTTTCCGGTACCGGAAGGACCATAGAGTAGATAACTTCGTTTCCAGACACGACCGAGACGGTGATAATATTGTTTAGATTTCAAAAACGATTCCAAATCAGATTTAACCTTGTTTTTCAGATCGGAATCGATCATTGCCGTATCGATCGTCGCCGGATGATTAAACGGAGTCGAAATCCACCTACCTTTCTTCTCTGGTTCGTTCTCAGCGTTGATGAATAGCCTCACTTCCTTGCTTTTCTGCTCGATCTCGTCAACAATTTTATGAATGTGTTGAAGGTAAGAACTCAAAATTCTGCGTTTCTCCTTTCTTCGCATCTTCAAAACAAAAGAATCCTTACCTAATGTCCAGTAGACTCTGGAGCCGAGAAACGCGTCAGCGAACACCTGGTCCCCGTCGATGACCAGAGTAATCTCGTTCGGATTACTGTTACCGGAGAACAAATTGACGAAATCCGAATCACCGGCGGAAGGTAAGGAATTGAGATATATAAAAATTTTGTGAAAAAGTTGATTCTCTTGCATATGTTGATTGAATTTAGGGATTTTGTAGAACTGGTGTGTGTGAAAACACTCCTCGATGAACCTCCATAGATTTTGTAGGAAGTGGCCGAAAGAGGTCCGGGATAAGACCCGGGGAACTAACCAGAAGCTAACCACCATGGCTAAGAACAGAAGTAAGATTAGGAGAAACATGATGATGATGGTGAAGATGAAGTTAAATTCACATGAATGAACTACAAAGAAGGTTGTTGGTTATAAAGTGGAATTATTAAAAGGATTTTAATTTATAAGAACAAGGACCTTTGAAAGCTTAGAAAGACGGCTAGAGCCGGTAAAATCGTTTAAGTAGTCAAAAAAAAGACGTGTGCATTATGTAAAAGCCTAAAAGGTGCTCATTGCTCCGGGCAATTTAATCTTATTATTTGAATATAATAATTATACTAGATTAGATATTTATGTTATATTATTTAAAAATGTTAAATATTAA
Source organism: Drosophyllum lusitanicum (assembly GCA_032274825.1). NCBI lineage: Eukaryota > Viridiplantae > Streptophyta > Magnoliopsida > Caryophyllales > Drosophyllaceae > Drosophyllum > Drosophyllum lusitanicum. The sequence continues at coordinate 1,038 of JAUEJL010006151.1, read as the reverse complement.
TAAAAAGATTTAAATAATTATAATACATTAATAATATAAAAATTTATAAGAATGAAAAATAATACGAATTTAAAAAATTATATGTTAAACGTTAAATAAATTTTTATATATTTTACATTTTAGAAATCAATCAAGTTATTAAGGACGTTCAATTATGTTTAACAAATTAAATACTAGTCAAATTTTATGTCATGTCATGTATGCGACTTATCACACAATCTAATGTGATTGGTCAAAATGATGAAAGAGTGTTTAATCTTTCAATTTCAAAATTAACGTAGTTTATAAATTTAAATTAGAGAATAGTTTAAAGTAAATTAAACTATTTATATTAAATTCTTAAGTCTTTAATCTTTAATTTTTTCTCTATATATTAAAAGAATAGGGTTATTATATTATTATTTTATTTTTAAAATTTTTTATTCTAATCATATTTCTTTATTTTTTTAATTATTTTTATCATTTCTGTTTTCTATCGTGATTTGTTATTTTATTTTATGATACTATTTATATACGGGGTTATTAATATATGTATTTATATACGGGGTATTATTTGTTTATACTTTTTGTATGTTTTATAATTTTTTTACTATACAGAAACATTTAAAATAACTTTAATCATCCCATGTTTAGCACCCCTTTTTTATTATACAGAAACATTTAAAAATAACTTTAATTATCCCTGTATTTATACATAGGATTTTAAACTATTTATAATTTAAAATTTTACATCCTACATTATAAGTATTAGATATGCTAAATTTCCTAAGTTATAGTTTAAAATTTTATATCCTAAATTATAACGTATTATATATCATAAATATCTATTATAGACTTAGGGTGTGTTTGGTTGGACGTAATGTAATGATGAAGGAATGGAATGAACAAGGTAATGGAATGAGTGATGGAATTGAATGAACCATTGCATTCTATTATCATGTTTGTTTTACATACGGAATGAAATGAGTCATTCAATTAAATTGTCTTTATACATATAATGAAATTTCTGATAGAATAATCATTACAAACGACATCTTT
>JAUEJL010006140.1:0-10242 GCA_032274825.1 Drosophyllum lusitanicum | reverse complement strand
GCGGTGATTGTGGGTTTTGACCGACGCTTCCAAGATACAAATTCCAAGTTCCTTACCAAACACACTTCTAAGGAATTAGAATTCAAATTCCAAATCCTTTAGGATTTCAATTCCAAATGATTCCAAATCCAATTCTTAGCATTCTAACGAACCAAACACCTCCTTAGGATAACTGCTTTAAAAACTCGGATAATGAAATAAACAAAATATATATCATAAATCATTTAAAAATAATTTTATTTAAGAAACAATAATCGGAAGATGTTTTACGATTTTTCTACAAACTTTATAGTACAAATTGCATGAAAATGCAATGAACTTTGTCTTAGTATTGTATACAACCAACTTTAAAATTTTAAAAATACTTCAATTAACTTTCATAATCCTCTCACTGTATGCAAACAACTTTTGTATGTGTCTGTTGCTCAGTTATCATTGTATACAATGAACTTTGTCATAACTTTCATAGTACACAACAAGTTGCATATAATATGAGGATTGTGAAAATTGGTTGTATTATTTTTAAGAAAATAAAGTTGATTGTATATAAGGTACTAAACTAACCGAATTATTAAATTTATGGTACTATACTACATCTTTAATACTTTAAGATAGTATTTAATCCGGATAACCAAGTCTAGAATAATAAACTAAACTTTATTCTATAGAAACTAATAATTAAAATTTAATTTTATAAAACCCGTCGCAACATGTGAACGAGAAAGCGCTACCTAAGTATATGTAACCTTCTAGGGGTGTCACTGATCAGATAAAACCGAATTACCGAACCGAAACTTTTGGATCGGACTATTTGGTTTTGATATTTCGGATTTTTAAATTGGATCGGATCAGAACCGAATAATTACTATGGATTTCAGTTTGGTTCTGGTTGCTATTATCCAAACCGAATAAACTGAATAAACAGAATAAGAATATATGTATATGTATATATATAACACTACTAGAACAAAGTAATCCATTCGTATCATGTATATGTTTATTTATAACTTATTATTTTTAATTATATATTTACGCCAATGCTACTAGTCCCACTAGTTATTGTAATTTGGACAACTATATTTTAATCTTTAATAGTATATATATCAAATATAGTTTTTAAAATATCTCGACTCTTTAAACATGTATTTATGTAAGAATGAAAACTGAATTGTAAAAAACCGATCTAACCGAATTGTAATTTGGATGGTTTGGTTCAGATCTTAAGATTGTTTGGATGAATCAGATCTCACTTTTCAAAACCGAAATCTAATTAGATTTACTCAATCGGATCAAATTAAACCGATCCATCCGAACGTACACCCCTAACTACATGAGCTTGTGACCATATAAACAAGTGTCATGAACATTCGTTTGCTTTAGATACAGAACTAATCTTTCTTAATTTTTTTTGGCAATCAGGGAAACAAATGATATCTTGTCCATATACTGATTTCTTGTGGTAACTATACTTATCAACAAATATAGTGATTTGTTTTCGCAAGTCATACTTATTAGAGTCCCACTAATATATTATATTTTTTTAAAATCTAAATGAGCTAGATGGTGTTTTAATACGCACTTACGGTGTTTTAAATCAGCGTTAGTAAAGTAGCAGACACATTTTCGTAAAACTATGGGAGTTGGTTTATACAACAACAATTTGTCATAAGCAATCAACTTAAGTTGCTTAGAGGAACACAAATTTGTTTTTTAGAAAAACACCACCTTGAGTATCCCTCATTTAAGTATTATGTACCATGAGTTGTGTTTAATAAAGTCCATGTAAAAAATACAGTCCTAAAATTTTAATATTCAATCACAGATGATTCAGTATACAATCACATGTCATTTGTAAAAGAATCACATGTGAATTACGAAAATGCCACCCCGCCTAAAATTTTAAAATGCAATCTAGACCATTGATGTGATTGATTCAAAGGTTAAAATTAGTCCCTTAGAACTATGAATTAAGTATATACTATATTGAACATTCTTCTCTATACCATATAATAACACCTAAATTAGATATTGCTAGTATCTAATTAGATGTTAGCAGCACGGATCCGTAAATAGTGTAAGTACTTACACGGAAACCTTTTTAGCTAAAGTTGATACGGCCCATTTGATATATACAATAACAAAATAAACTTAACCCGTGTCAACTCATTCTTAAAGTTGATGGCTATCTTTTTGAACTGCTTGTTTGGTCATACATACACATTATAAAGTAGTCTTACAAATGCCTAAATCAAAAACAGAAGCAGTCTTGTATCTGTTTCACCACTATAATAGACAATTTCACAGAATTTTAAAATTTTATTCACAACATCAAGAGAAAAAAAATGAAACCAGCAAATAATATTCAAGCATGATCCACACACTAATTCAGTCAAACGCGTATATCATTAAATACGTACATTTTCCCAAGACCTGTCCCAACTCAGAAACCATTGACTTCGGCTCAGAATTCCCTGTCGGGAAATAAGTGAGGAGCAACCATTGACCAGATGAACAAACCTGCGGTAGCCCACGAGGTTATGACCCGGACCCACACTGAGGGCCACCCAACATCCACCAATCTGCCGCTCTCCCCGACTGAGGTTGACCACCCTGTGAGAAGCATTGCAGAGTACATGCTGGCAAGCGAGAAGATGATGTGGAAGAAGGAATATGAATATGTAACCGGCTTGTTTTTCTCTTTTTCTTCATATTCGTCTCTTTTGTCTAATGGAAGCAAAGGTTTCTCACCACCTGAAACATGGAAACCAAGATTTAGTTTCTGTTGCAGCAGAAGAGGGTGGTTCATGTGTCCCATGAACACATTAAGTAAAGTAGACTAATCAAAATGAAAGTAAAAGCATCATAAACATCCTCTGATCATGGTGTACATCAGAGGTGACAAAATCAGACGTGTTGGACAGTTGGGTAAGGGTCAAAAAGGGCAACTCTTCAGTAGGGATTGGGCTTGGTAGACTCACAAACATTCTTTTTTATTTTCTTTAAACTATACACAGATAAATAATGTGTTAAATATTGTCACAAAATCTAGTTTATTACTATAATATTTTAATTTTTCTAATAAGAGACATTAAGGGAGTTTAGATAATCAATTAGTTGTAGTAAAATGGGCTTATAAGAAAGTGTTTGGAGAGCTTTTGCTGTTTGAAGCTGTAATAATCAAAATCACGGGGTGTTTGCCAATTTCTGACTGTTAAAGAAATTTACATATATATGGGTTGATGGCACCAAAATTGAACTTCCACTTTTTGTCATTGTATACTACATATCTCTTCTTCCACTGTATGCAACATGCATTTCCATGCAATTGCGCAAAATCATGTGATACATATAATGAAAAAAACAAAGTATGCTGTATACAATGACAAAAAGGTACTAATACGCAGTACACTACATTTTTGTGCAGTTAATCACTTAATCCTACCTAGATAAAATTCGGGAAAAAAATTTCTTGTGAAATTAGCACGTTTGTGAAATGCAAATAAAATGTTTCCACAATTATGTTAAAAAATGGAGTAAAAACAAGCAATTTTGTTTATACCTAGGCTAATCAAATTTGTTGCCTCTAATGTGACACTAATTATGACCCCTAAATAATCAGGCAGAATATGCTTATCCAAAGATTAATAACACTAAAACAGATTATGGTGACTTTAAGTAGCAATAATCATATAAAAAGTTCCAAAACGCAAATCCAAACACCCTTTGGAGATTTATAGGCATTTAAAATACACTGGATGACTTTAAACGAGTTTGACCTGTTCAAAAAATTCCCAAAAAGACATATTTGTTTCAAAGGAGAAGGCTTGTAAAATGCAAACAGAAGTCTTCCAAACAGTGTTAAACTAAGTTAAAAAGCAATTTTTGTTTTACCCTTTGCTAATCATATATGTACCACCTGCTGGTATGAAGCTAATTATGACCCTAAAGTATTATAGGAACAATCTGCTTATCCAAACATTAAAAACTGATCGTTGCGACCTTAAATAGTAAAAATCACATAATCAGTTCCAAAATGCAAATCCAAGTAGTTCAAAGATACACTTTGGGTGACTTTCAACCCACTTGAGCATTCAACCCACATTAAACCTGTTCCCTTTTCAGCTACTTAGATATTACACACTTGACCCGCTAAAGATAAAATTATATAATCCAAATCGACCAATTTATAAGAGAACAGGTTGAAACCCCACTCTACGAAACAAGCACAGCAAATGGAAGTTCGCATGCATTAAGAATACACTTTCAGTGAACTTCAACCCATTTGATTAGTTTAAGTGTTTCACCCATTAGAAAAAAGGTTTCCTGTTTTTTCAATTTTATAACCATTTGACTGTTAGTGATGTGAGCAAAAACTTTACCTGCTCGGGGCGAGCTTGGAGGAGAAAGCAGAGTTGTAGAAGATCCGGCACGGACAGCAGAGTATACCACAGAGAGCACAGTCGTGAGCAAACCAACAGTAAGTGTGCCAGTACTAACAGCTTTAGAATGGTTGTGGAGACCATTGCAAGCATAATCTCTTGGTTCGCTTGCAAGCCCGCTATAGCAGAGATACATGCAGTACAAAGAAATAACCGATGCTGGTAAAATGCTGCCACTTACCTAAACAACATATCATAAAAGTTCAGTAAGATGACAATTACCATAAAGGACTGCATATTAGCCGTGACACCATGTAGACTTTTTAAAAAGAAAATAGTGAGATAAACACATCATAATGTCCAGAGAATATGGATTATGTAAGGAATAAGGCAATAAGCCAACTAACAATAACATCAAAGTTATCTAGATTACCAACTTGTGAATACGGTAAAAATGGTTTCAGGTCAACACAGGTCATAGTTTCTGCAGGTTAAAATGGATTGGACTTTTTGTCCAAAAAAGAACTATATTGTTTTATAAACAATCAAACATTCATATACCACTACTAGAATTACAATAGTTCCTCCACAATCTAACTTTTTTCAACAACGATTCAGGCGGTTGTATGCATTAGAGATACACTTTGGACCTATGTGACACTTTTCCTTTTTAGCTATTTTTCATTTTATTTTCCCTGTTTGAGAGAAAACATAACCCAAATTGACCCGTTTATAAGTAAAACAATCCAATACCAGCTCTAAATGCAATACCAATGCAACAGCTAAAATGGAAGAAAACTTGATTTTAGCAAGTGGTCAAAAGGGGTTAAGAAACATACTGTAGGATGCAGCGTGATAACAGCGAATACAAACACCAGAATCAGGGTCATCACAATAAAGAAGGTATTGAGTCCACAGTCCTGACCAGATGGGGTAAACAGATAGAACAGAAGCCCAGAGAAAGAGAATGTTGCCACATAGCACACAAGTGAAACAACAAGCAAGGCTGCATACCTGCATGGTTTAAAACAATTTGCACAAAAGGAAAAGACATTGAGTTTTCTTGTGGTCATGTGATTTTACAAAGGTATATATTGTGACACAAAATAGTAGGAACTAACCAGAACTGTTCATCATATCCAACCCATTTGTCATTCCAACTATGAACGAAATCCAACAAGAGTACAACTTGAACAAGAAGAAATAAACCTGAGCCAAATTTTGATGTCGACTCTGCATTCACAAGTGAGGTAAGAATCAGATTGACTTATTCAAATAAATATTACCATATATATTGAAAGAAAACAAGGATTTTACACAAAGAGATGTATATGCATACTTCTAAAATAATAAAATATACATGAATTAAACAAACTCGAGCTTATTACTATGAACAATTTGTAAAGAAAAAAAAAACAGTATGCTAGATCCTAGTAAGAGACTTAGAAACAGGCTTACCATAAAAGCTGATGACCCCATTTGGGAGGAAAAACATAAGGATTACCAAAAGACACCAGCAGATGATTTTCATCATCCATCCACCATGGTGCAAACTGTCACGAGGGTCTTTCTGATTTTTCACCCCAACCATTAAAAGAGATAGAATTGAGAAGAACAAGAAATTCCCCAAACTAACTCGCAAAACAGCATCAGTCTCAAACCATTCCCTATCAGGTGTTTCATAGAAATGATTAATCCCTGCATCAATGATAAAGAACATATCAGCTCGTTCATATAACAAAACGTTATCTAAACGTGTATTTGCCAACAGAAAATGAAACAAAGACTCATTTTATATTCTAATTCTTCGTGTTTCTGCATATTTGTATCTACAAGTTCTTATAATTTGTTGGCTGTGGTTACTCTGCATGCTCATAAGATGCATCTCTTCTTGCATTTGTATATTACAAGTGATACTGGTCGATTTTGGAAGTGTCTATCTCAAACGGGCTAAAAATTTTTTCAGCTAAAAGGGAACGGATCAAACGAGATTAAGTAACCCAAAGTTTATATTTAATGCATACAACCTCCTAATTTGTTCTAAGATTTAGATTGTTATTGCACTTTTATTATTTTTGTAACCATAATTAACTCAATAACTTAAAAATAAATTAAAAAGGGCCACGTAAGTGTTTTTGTATCCATTATCCAATCCCATCCGACCATTCCGTTTTAAATGTCACCACATCCGCCCACCTTGCCACCTCTTCCAAACATTAACAGAAATTTTACTTGTTTCTAATGAAGATTGAGAATAAAAGATCTTACACGGGATCTTCTCCATGAGTGGTGCAGCAACTTCTCTTAGTATCCAAGCCACAATCAGAGAAAGAGCAAAAAGACCACAATACGCAATACGAGCAGATCTACGACTAATCCCTGACACCACCGACTGGCATGCACTGCATGCGCATGATGCGCAGCAAGAAGCCAGGCAACCAGCTGCCCACATCTTTCTCTCTCTTTTCTATCAACAAATTCACTGAAACTGATAGCCCAGAAACAAATCATCACACTCATCGAATTACAATAACAATAATCCACATAACAAGATAGAAAAACCATTGGGCCATAGGCAACTAGAACTTAATGACAGGCGGGCATGATGCACCCTAACTTGCAAAGAACAAACCCTAATAAATTGTAAATTTAAGACTGAAACAGTTTAGCGATGCACATATTTCTCTCATGTGAGTGTAAAATATAAGTGATGCAACATATATTTTATGGACTCATGAAGCAAGGCAAGAAGCTCTATCAACTGCTGATAACCAACCACCACTGAAACCGAATTCAGCATAGACCATCACAGGAAAATATACATTACATCAAGTTAGAAAACAATATTAAAAAATATATTGATGGACAAACAATTTATTGATGGACAAATCTACAAAAGAAAGATAACAAACAATTTATTGATGGACAAATCTACATATATCTTAAAAAAAGAAACCCTAACATCTCAAAGTTTAACTGATTCACAAATCCACATAATCTCTTTTCCGATCACTAACCATTATTCACAGACAATCCAAACTTAAGCGTCAATCATCGAACACCAATATCAAGTTCAACAATTATAAACTTTCTTCGTTTCAAACGAAAGATAACCTAAAACGCATAAGCCAAAACCCTAAGAAAATATATAATTTAAACAAAACACACATAATTACATGTGCGCAGAAAAATTTTAGTTGAAGATTGATCGTACCAACTGCGATGGAATGAAGAACAACGATGATCGACGACTTTCGGATTGGAGAGTAGTCAGAGTACCTTTGTATAAGCGCACCCGTCTGGACCGTCTGGTACGCTAAGAACAAAACATAAAGATGGGGAAAAAGGTAAAGGGGGTGAACCGGCAGTAATGTAAAGTTTGGTGGATCGATTTGTAAAAATGACTTATCCGCGTGACAACGAAGTAATGGGTTTTTATATTTACGGGAGAATTTCATATATCCTTGTAAAACTCTTATATTACATGTATATCCTTATAAAACTCTAAATTACATCTATGTCCTTTTAAATATTTTAAAATCTCAAATATATCCAAATAACTATTTTTAGAATTAATTAAATTATTTCAATATAAAAACATTATCTCCAAATCCATATATTTATAGATTTACTATTCTATCCTTGCCTAAACATCAATATTCCTTATCTTCAAAATCATTCTTTTTTTATCTCCCTGGTATACATACACGTATCCTTCCCAATTGAGTCTTCCCAAATCCCATCTCCGTACAATGGCAACACATCCCCCTTCCCAAATCCCATCTCCGTACAATGGCAACACATTCCTTCGATCATGTCTTTTTTCCCATCTTTGAAACAGCCTGCTGCATCCCCATCTTCCATTGTTTTTCCCCATGGATCGAGCTCAAGAATGGAACCCTAATTCTTCGTCTCCGATTGTTAATCTCGGTTTTCCCCACCGATCAGGTCCATATCCATCGTTTATCATCTGTAGTGAAAACGAAACCTTAACTCTTCATTTGAAGCTTCTTTTTTGTTGTACAGAGCCATTGATTTGTTCAACGGTAATGAAAGTCATTTTCGGAGCAATCGATTTACTGGTTTTGTTTTCTAATGAGCCTTTGATTTGTACAAAGCCATCAACATATTTCTTGGGCAATTTGCATTAATTTTCTTGTTTGAATTGGTTGTGTCGGATGTGTTTGAGGTTTACAGAGCCACCACTTGCTATAAAATTGCTTGCATCAAAAATTGTTGGTGGTTGACTTTATAAACTCCTTTACGAAGGCCATTCTATGTAGATTGAGTAGTAAATATAGTTCATATCAAATGTTATAAAGGAACTGTAAGTGCATCACTTGAGAGATGTGAATGGTGGAGAAGGTTTTTGTATTCTCTCTAGCAAATAGGAGGATCAAATTAACATGTGGAAAGGAAGAAAAGAATCGAGATAAAAGACTCACTTTGATCGGTACAAGATTTGCTAACTAATAAGATTATGTTGTAAATTGTATTAGAGGTAGATTAAAATGGATGAATTTGAAGATAAAGGGTTTTTTATGTTTAGGTAAGTGTAATATGGTAAATATATAGATAAAAGAATATAGAGATAATGTTTTTATTATATTTATATAGTTTGTTAATCCTAAAATAAATATTTGGATATATTTGAGAGTTTAAAACATTTAAGAGGATATAGATGTAATTTAAAGTTTTATAAGGATATATATGTAATATAAGAGTTTTATAAGGATATATATGAAATTCTCCCTATATTTAAAAATGGTAGAATTTGAGTATTATTTTGATTTTAACTATTTAATTTACATGTTTTGGATAAACGGATTATAACATCCTGAATTTGGGCCTAGTTGTTACGTAGGCTTCGGTACGTTTATACGTGATTAGTATTTGATTAAATGTTTAATTATTCAATAATTGGACTTACTTAAATTAATTGTTATATTAATTAAGTAAAGTGATTTATTTATATATATATATATATATAGATATAGATATATATATGTGTGTGTGTGTGTGTGTATCCGTATGCATGAAAGGAGGGTGACACCTCCTGCTTCTTCTTTTGAGAAACACATACGTGCGTTACATAAGATTAATATCAGAAATATTTCTCACTTTGAATCTGCCGTAAGTGTGTGTTGTGTGTGTTTGAGAGAGTAAGAACAAGAAGAAGCTTAAACTTGAAAAGTGAAAGTGAGGAATTAGTGTTTGATAATTCAAAGTAAAGGTATGATTATGTTTCTAGCATGATTCTGGTCATGTAGATATGTTTTGTTGATAAGTTTATGTTGGTATCATGAAAACACCATTGTTGAAGCTTACATGTAAACTTGACAAGTGGGTTTTGCATGATTTGGTGTTTTTAAAGGATTTGATGTGTTCTTGATGTTACTTACATGATATATGATACTTATACATGTTTTAGAAGTGTTGTTAGTTGATTTCAAATGGAAATATTGGATTTTGGTAAGTTGAGACGGCTGGATTTTTGAAGAAGATGATGCAGGTTTTCATCGGATGCGACGCGTCATATGCTTGGACGCGACGCGTCCCCGACAGATTAGCGGATTCTTGGGAATCCGAAGGTGAAATCCGATGGGTGAAATCCGGGGTCTTGAAATCCGATATTTCAAATCCGACATCCAGAATCCGACTCTGAAATCCGAGAAACACCTAAATCCGACAAGTTGGGATTCGGATTTGTGGAAATCCGACACTTTGCCTCGACGTGACGCGTCGGTTTCTTGGACGCGACGCGTCCGCGGTTTTTGTGGATTTTTATGTTTGTTTGCATTCCTTGATGTTATATGTTACATGTATGTACATATGTGAATCTAACATGTTATGTTTGATTAAA
>JAUEJL010006129.1:0-10242 GCA_032274825.1 Drosophyllum lusitanicum | reverse complement strand
TTGGCTAATTCTTGAAATACACCAATTCTAACACTTCCAATACATCATTTCTACTTAATATGATATATTGAAGCTATAGGAACTGACCAATTCAATTAAAGTCAAGGTTTGATAGCATTTTCTATTTTCTTGACCATTTATTGCCTATTTTTCACTATTTTAGCCAATTCAATCAAAGCCACCATTTCAATCCATAATTCATGTTCCAATCAATCCATATGAGCTATATGAACTCATTAGAACGTTAAAAATCAGTCCTTGATGGTCAATTTCAGTTTGACCCGTTTTTGGCAATTTTGACCCATTTGAGCCAAATTTCAAAACTCAATCAAGAACACTATTTTAATGTATGAATTTGATTCCTAATCACTTAGAAATGATATAGGAACTGATTGAAATCATTAGAATCAATTATTGAGGTCAATATGAGTTTTGACCTAATTGACCTAGAACTTGAAAATTGAAGAACATGAAGACGAAGACATGAAAGGTGAAGCTTACAAGGATGAAGATGAACAAGAGCAGATTATAACTTGATTACTTGCTGGAGTTGAAAGCCAAATTCCTCCTCTTTTGATTCCTTCTTCAAAGATAGCCAAGAACAAGTGAGAAGGTGTGGGGGGTGTGCGTGGGTATACACACGTATGTGTGTGTCTGTGTATAATATTAGAACCGACTTGTGGGTTTAATTATCCACAAGTGGGTATCTCGTTCCACTTTTCAACTTACAACTCGTCTCTCGTTTACCCGTTTCAACTAACAGGGATATTTTTGGAATCCTCGTTTGAAACCGTTTGATATTTATTATTTTTACATATTATTATTACTATTATTATAACTCCATTTCTTTATCATTTTCATAATAATCTCATATCTAATTTAATTAAATAAAAATACTCTTATTAATTATTTAATTTGAATTTCGAGCATACCGGATTCGTACACGTCTAGGCCCACTTTGATGATATTACAACTTTACAGTACAAGCTTCATGGAGCTTTATGTTTAACCCTTGTGCGGCTAGCAGAAACAAGTAAGGAGCTAAATGATCACCTTGCCTCACCCCTCTATGGGGTTGGAATTCTTTTGAAGGAGACCTATTAATTAGAATCACGTTCTCGATAAAGTTAGGGAAGCTATCAACCAAGAGATCCACCTGCCCCCGAACCCCATTTGTTGTAAAACATTTATCAAAAACTTCCAAACAAAGCTATCATAAGCCTTCTCAAAGTCCACTTTGAAGACCAAGCTTTTTTCTTTTCTTTAAGTTCATCCACATCTCCCTTGCAATAAGAATGATGTCCATAATCGATCTACCATTTAAGAAAGCAAATTGTTCTTTGGCAATAAGTTTAGATACCACCAACTTCAATCTGTTGGATAAAATCTTGGAGATAATTTTATAGTAACTTCCGATGAGGTTAATCGGTCGAAAGTCACTAAAAATTAGTGGATTATCTATCTTCTGGACCAATGTAATGAAAGACGAATTACAACCCTTTGATATTTTAGCCTCTTTCGTGAACCACCTCAAAGCCAACAATAAATGCAGTTTAATTGTATGCCAATTGTGTTTGAAGAACCCAAAAGAAAAACCATCTGGGCCAGGAGATTTTGAAGACCCACAACTCTTATTTGCCACCCACACTTCGTTTTCTGAAAATTCTTTTTCCAATTCCTCACTATCTATCTGAGAGAATTGTTTGAATTTGTTGCTTTTGAATTTCACCTTTGAACTCCCTGGATTTTTATAGAAACCCTCGTAAGCAGGGTCATCTATCCAAGAATCATTAATCATAATCCCTATTAAATTATTCCTTCGCACTCTACTTTTGACTGAAGAGTGAAAGAATCTGGTGTTTTCATCGCCCTCGACCCACCATTTGATTTTAGCTTTCTGAATCAACATATATTTCTTCCATTTATCTTTTTCCAACCAGAATTTTTTTTTAGACTTCCATATGTCTCTACCTTCCTCGTCTAAAGATCCATTTTCAACCTTTTTCTCCAACTCATCGATTGGAACTTTGATCTCGTTCAACCTTTTCTCCAACTTGCGAAACTTATCGGCACTCCACACTTTTAGAGCTCCTTTGACATTTGTTATCAGGATTTTAGCTTTTACATCTTTTCACATGTTTTTTTATTACCTATCGACTAACATTAGAAGTAACACATAGAACATTCAATCTTTCTTCACTTTTATGTACTTCATTAAAATCACCAAAGATCACATGTTCAAATGGAGTGTGCTGAATACCTTAATCTTAATAGAAAGTTACAATAATTAGTTTCTACATTTGTAAACTATGTCGTGTCATTTGTCATAAGATCTAATTGTTGTCATTATAATGTTCATGAAGTTTAAAGTTCTCTTAATATAGTTAATACATATGTTGAAAATTTCAAGTATTCCTTATATGGAAAATGTATATATGATGTGACTAACCGAAGTTGTGTACTTGCAGCATAAATAAAGCACATATCATAAATCTTCAGGTTACATATCGTTTTACTGTCCTCTATGACAATTTAAATCATTCATCATAATCACGGTGCTCATCAGCATGAATCGAGAGAAAAAAAAAAGAGTTTGAACAATTAAAGTGTTTCCAAAATGATGTTTTAAACTACGCGCAGGTATTAGACTAGTATCGAGTTATTAACTTATAGGTTTTAAAATTTAAGTAATATAGGTATCAAATAGCTTATAACCTAGCACTTTGAGCTTTATTAAAGGATCTCTATGGTTGTAGACTCAAATCTCATAGTGGATAACTGGATATAAAATATAGATTTATAAGTATAATTAGAAAAATAGTATAGTTTTAATTTTTGTTAATTTATTTTAAAAATAAGGAAAATGATAATACAAATAAAAATATGATATTAATTTTAAAAAATTATACGAATACCAAAAAAATTTTATGTGAACAATGGTAGTCATTGGGCCATATTCGATTATTCGCACCAGATTATTCCTTAGAAGGCTACAACTTCACCACAAGATTCCCAAAACGGGTTGTGGGACCAGTCAAAGTCCAGTTTTGTGGACACAGCCGTTGAGCGCCGTAGAACAACTGAGCCAATCAGCGAACACCGTCACTTCCGATACGTAGTCGCCGACGATCAATCACCTACTGCGTTCTGCGGTGACCTTTGATTTGTCTGCAATGGCGACAATCAATTTACGGAGTCCTGGAATATCACCGGCACTGAAATCAGAAGCCGACCGTCGTCTCTCGTCGGCGAAGAACCTCAATGGATCATCACAATCCGTTTACGAATTTATTAATTCGCATCAACAACAACGTGTTCGGAAACCTCTGACTTTGACAGCGGTAAAGTCGATGAAAATCGTCGAACAGGGCCAAGAACCTGCTTTTTTTCCCAATGGTCCCATCTTTCCGGTAAAGTCTATTGTTTCACTGCTTTAATGGTCATTGCTTCAAATATCTGCCTGCTTGCATATAATTTTGCAATTCTTAGCCTTTTTTTTTTAGGTTTTAATGCTAATAACGTGTTTGGAGTCGATTGACGCACACTGGTTAACTTTTGATTAATGAAAACTAGCCTGATAGTTGTTTAAGAACAAATAATAGAATTAAGGGCAGTTAGATTGCGAAAGATCTATTGATATTCTGTAATGAAGAAATCAATAAGCTGCTATTAGCAGTTTGTGCTAAACTCTGCCTTTTATTCCCTAGTGTCTATTAGGCTATTAGTTTTATGATATGTGATTAATGCAGGTTTTAGCGTGCTATGGTTTGTGTATTTGATTAGCACATTGTGCTGGGGAAGATGTATTTTCTGGTCTGCCTTAACTAGAAACAAGTGCTATATATGATGTTAGTGTATTCTTGTGACATGTTTAACATGACAATTTTTATTTTAGTTGGGTCTCATAAGATTATAAGTATCTGACGAGTCTGTGAGCCACAACCCACTAGTATTTCTATATTATAATATAAGAAAGAGGAGATTAAATGTTATTCAATCATATAATATGATTTTATCGTTTGAGTTTCAGTCTAGCGAGAGCAGTTTGAGGCCGCCTCAAATTTCTCCAGATGCTCAAAGGAAAACAAAGATAGTGTGCACAATTGGTCCTTCAACAAGCTCACGTGAAATGATATGGAAGTTGGCTGAAACAGGGATGAACGTGGCACGTCTAAATATGTCACATGGGGATCATGCATCACATAAGAAAACCATTGATCTTGTCAAAGAATACAATGCTCAATTTGATGAAAAAGTTATAGCTATAATGTTGGATACTAAGGTATGCCCTTGTATTATGACACAATACTATCATCTTTATGCCTGTTAGTAGTTTTGTTGGTGTTTAATTTAAGTGTAATGTGAGAGTATAATTTTACTGTTAGTTATAGGCTTATAGCAACTATGTAATTTTTTTCTCTCACCTGGAATTCATGAGGAATATGTGCTGTCCATGTTGTCGCTAACTAGTAGCTGAACTTTGAAGTGATAATCTTATACACGATATCGAACTCTCATAATAATTTTGCATAATGACCAAGAGCAACCTTAAAATTTCTTCTAGTTTTAACCTCTATAAACTTTAAATTTTCAAGTCATTCTAGTACCATCCTTATGATAGATTTTATATGGATAAATCCTCAAGCCATTCCACATTTTAATTTTAATAGATGATCAAAACGGCATATAACTCTATTGGTGTGTGCCATGAGCCATAGAATTCAGTTACAGGACCCAAAAAGAAACCTCTGGACACAATAGAAAAATGGGCCCCATAAAATGGCATGTTTGTATTCATTTGGAGATTCGGGGATCTATGGCAAAGTGAAATCCGAACACCCCTCTTCATCTCCTTCATCTTCTGCCTTTTCGTATCTTCATCCCCATATAAATAATAGATATAGAAACTGAATATTCAAAATAATAAATATAGAAAAGTTAAAAACAAGGAAACACATCTTGATATGTTTATATTCATCTTAAACTTTGATAGAAAAGTATATTAAAAACCTGAACTGCTCAAGAAGAAAAACAAAGCTCTGAGTTGACCCTGTTTACTCAACTTAGATTCAAAAACCTAGAAATGCACAAAAGTCATGACAAACTGTTAAGTCAAGAAAGGACATTAAGCTACAACATTATCTGCATAATTGTTTTTCAGTCCATGAGATGAATATATATAATTACTGTCATATTCATTTACATACTACTGAAGCTACTACACGATGTTAATAATGTAATTGCTTCAGGGACCTGAGGTCAGAAGTGGAGATGTACCTAAACCAATTCTTCTTCAGGAAGGACAGGAATTCAATTTCACAATTAAAAGGGGAGTGAGCACAAATGACACTGTTAGCGTAAACTATGATGACTTTATAAATGATGTCGAGCCTGGAGATATACTACTGGTTGATGGTAAGTCTTCCTTCAGCGCACTTCACCTATGCATTCATTAACTCACACATTCATTCATTGTCTTCTTATAGGTGGAATGATGTCATTGGCTGTTGAATCTAAGACCAAAGATTTAGTAAAGTGTCAAGTAATTGATGGTGGAGAATTGAAATCAAGGAGGCATCTCAATGTGCGTGGGAAAAGTGCCACCTTGCCTTCAATAACAGGTTAACTTGCATCTTATTTCACAATTATTAATCATGAATCTATTAGCTGCAGGGGAATTTAACTCTATATTTACTTCTCTATTCTTTTATTTTGTCATTTGTTGCATGCTAAATTGGTTTAGTTTACAGATAAAGACTGGGAGGATATTAAGTTTGGTGTGGATAACCAGGTTGATTTCTATGCTGTTTCATTTGTGAAGAATGCTGAAGTGGTTCATGAGCTGAAAGATTATCTCAAAAGTAAGGGTTTTATATATTGCCATGGCATAATTAATTATAATATTTTTCTGAATATGTCATCGTTTTTCTTTTGTGTTACTTCTATTAATTTGTTTTTATGTTATTTGATTTATCTGAATTTGATTGAACTTTCTTAAATCTCTTCTGTAGGCTGCAGTGCAGACATCCATGTGATTGTAAAAATTGAAAGTGCAGACTCAATAGTTAACCTTCCTTCTATACTTGCTGCATCTGATGGGGTTAGCTTTTATCAACTATAATGCTTCTTTCCCCCGCTGTGTTTACATCATGGCTAGGAGTGGCTAAACGGGTGGGTTGGTAATGGTAACTTGTCAAAACTGGGAGTGCAGCCAGAAAAAAATGCCAAGTAGTGTTAAAGTAGTTAGCGGGTGCTCATTGGATTGGGGTTTTAGTTCTTTGAGATTTTGGGGTTACTTTCTTTTTCCTCCGAGGTCAAACCAAAGTGAACCTTACGTCCTTACCCATATCTGATTGAACCAAATCAATTATTTATCTGAAAATCTGAATCCAAATTCTTAATTCTAATTGCTGCATCTGCAATATATAAAACTTATAAATTGAAATTTGTATGATGTTTAGTATATCTTTGTACAGCCTGTAGATTTTTTATGCAATTAAATTATAGGAAAAGTGAAAAAGAGTTTAACAATATTCATGGTTCTAAACAATGTAAGGGAGCCATGGCGTTTTTTAAGGCGTTTTTTAAGATGTCAATTTTGTATATATTTTAATATTTTATATATGTAATTTATAATTATTTATATACAAATTACACAGAGTTGCGTAAATGAAGAGCAAAGTAACATATACAAACTACAAAATACACATTTATAGAAGTTCAATATACGCTATTGCAAATTAGATACCAAAAAAAAGTTAAATAAAAAAATGATTTTCTGCGCCCCGCGCCTTAAAAACGCACCATTTAGCAGGTAAAGGCTCACCTTGGCAAGCCTTGGCGTGCACCACGACTAACACGTATGCTTAGGCGCATTTCTTAATGGCGGAGCCACGCCTCACGCCTTGTCGGCCCCATGGTGCGCCTTTAGAACACTAGTAATATTCATTCTAATAGCATAGTATTAAAAGAATGCAGAAAAAAAGAAAAACAAATGAAAGGTGAGGTTTCTAATTATAATAAGTTTGGTTCATGTGTTAATTATCTTTGGAAATTGATCATGTGTTACTTATGTTTGGAAACTGATCACTTTCGAATTATAATAACATATGCCTTTCTTAAATCACACCATTGAGATGAGTGAAATCAGTTTTTGAGAAGCAACTCTAATATCACATGATACCCTAAATTTTTTTCTTATGATTTTTCAAAAAGGGTTCTCCATAAAGATCATGTCTAAAGTTTATCTTTTTCTTAAGGCGATGGTTGCACGTGGTGACCTTGGTGCAGAGCTTCCAATTGAAGAAGTCCCTTTGTTGCAGGTAAACTTGATCTTATTAATATCTGAGGTTTGACCATTATTTCACTACACATAATCGAACACAGAATCACAGACAAATACACCCAACACATTATATTATGTACGGAATTTTTTATAATTTTCAAACATTGATTACTATTGATTAATCAGGAAGAGATTATTAGGAGGTGCCAAAACTTGGAGAAACCAGTTATAGTAGCAACGAACATGCTAGAAAGCATGATTGATCACCCAACCCCTACAAGAGCTGAAGTTTCAGACATCGCAATAGCAGTACGACAAGGTGCTGATGCTATCATGCTTTCTGGAGAAACTGCCCATGGCAAGTAAGTTCTGCGGATTTATATAACTTTTTTTTTTTGAACAGCGAATTTAGTGGGTTGGGTCCGCAGTGACATCCATATAGGGCAGTATGCGAGCCCCAAACCAACTTATTAATTCTTTTATCTTTGGGAGTTCATTTTACTGGTAGGGATAGAATGCTTAGAGTGTTATAGGTTGGTTGAGATCAATAGATTCATTGATGATTTACATTCAATGCTGATAAGGAGATTGACATCCATGAGATATGCTCTGTTAATTATTACTCTAGTTAATTTCTTATATGGTTATTGTCGTTATTAGTTATTGTATTAACCCTTTTAACATTCACATTATTTGCAATAACTGTAACTTAGATGCTAATATTTATAGGTTTCCACTGAAAGCCGTAAAAGTAATGCACACTGTGGCGTTGAGGACTGAATCAAGTTCAACCAACATGGTTCCCCCAGTTCGTAAATCTGCTGGCAAGGTGTGTGGTAATTGATGTTATTTCTTAGAGGTGGCCGTTTCAACCCATTTACCTACAAATGGGTCGTAGTGGTTATGTTTCCTCTCTAACACGTCAAACTGGCTGAGCTAAAAGTTAAACTAAAAACAAAAAAAAAAGCGTCATTTGGGTTGAAAGTCATCCAAAGTGTTTTCAAATGCATAAATCTGTTTAACTTGCTTTATCTAAACAAGCTACATTATTGTTATAACGATTTACCTTTTATAATCGTATGTAACACATTTTTTAGCAGAATGACCACAATAGGTTATTGATAAAGTTTAAAAAAGAACAAAAACGTATTTGTAGGTTGGCTTGATCTGTCCTAAAAAGTTTCCTGTTTTGACCGGTCACCCCACGGTCCCTGCCCGCCCATTTGCCACCCTTACTATTTCTTCTTAATCATCTAACATTAAGGCATAACTGTCTACTTTGTTGATACAACAATTATTATTTCTTTACTTACCTAACCTAATACAAGTATATTTTCTGTTGGTTAATCTGACTACCTTCCTCAGAGCCATATGGGTGAAATATTTGGCTTCCATGCTGCAACAATAGCCAACACTCTTGCTACTCCTATCATTGTCTTTACAAGAACTGGGTCGATGGCTGTAATTTTAAGCCATTACCGCCCATTCTCAACTATCTTTGCCTTCACAAATGAGTGAGAACAGACAATGCTTTAACATTCCATACTCATCTTCATACTTTCATACCATACTTTATTCTGGTACTTGTATCATTCTTATCATTATCAGTCATTAATGTAGATATCATGAACGTATATATTGATGCAGAAAAAGAGTACAACAACGATTGATGCTTTATCATGGCGTCATGCCCATATATATGGAGTTTTCTGATGATGCTGAGGAGACTTTTTCAAGAGCTCTTAATATTTTAGTGGTTAGTAATGGCTAACCTTTACGTATTTCTTTTTCTTATTGAATATTGCAACATTTGACCAGACACAGAGAGTTTAAAAGATATATTACTATTAACAAAACATCTTATGTCAATCTTGTGAATTAAAAAACATCTTAATTTTCAATATATATATATATATATTTATAATATGTTTTCTTTATCAGGATAAGAGTTTGGTGAAGGAAGGACAGTATGTTACTCTTGTCCAAAGTGGAGCGCAACCAATTTGGCGTCAAGAGTCTACTCACCACATACAAGTTCGTATGGTTCGAGGTTGAGTCACATACACAAAGTAATTCTCTACACGATTTGTTTTACAGTTTGACTGTCCATATGCTTTGAGTAAACCCAACACGCACGCATAACTGTTTGTTTGTCAGTTAGCTTGCCTCCCTAAAAAGCCGAGAGTAATTTGCAAGAAGTATTCGATTCTTATTAAATATCAGGTTTTGTTGTACATTTATTCATTAGAGAGTGTTTCTGTCCTCCCATCAAAGAAGAAAGCAGAGACGAGATAGATTTTTCTTTTTTAATTTATACTTGATGAAAACAAACCAGTATTAATTTGTTTTCAATGTTGATTAGTGTTCAAGAGAGTGCAGTTCGATGATCTTTTGTTTTTCTAACTGTACTTTATAATCAACATGCTCCTCTTGGTATATGCATGCATGCATACATACATACATACCATGTAATGTTTAATTGTTTATACCTGTTTGCAAGTAGGGTGGTGATATGTACCCCACCAAATTACTTCACACATGACATATACACAATAAATAACACATAGTACAACAACATATAAGACCATGAGTAGCGGTAATCTTTCTCCTCTCTCTTACTCAAATGTCACTTCAGCGTCAAATCGCTCAGTGTGCTAGTGTGTAAAGTAATTGTGGTGTAAAACAGGATTGATAAGCCATGTCAGTTGGTTTCATCCACACTAATTAAAATGTAACACAGCAACTTGACTTTGACTGCATGAAGATGAAGATTGCTTCGTTTATTTTAACGTGCAATACATCTTTTTTGAAATTTAAAGATAAGAAGATAATCAGGGGCGGACCCAGGAATTTGAATGGATGGTGGCACCATTTTATAATGAAAACATAAATAACGACTAAAAAAATTAAAAATAATGATAACGATATTAAATAAAGTACTAAAGGTTACCTTTTAC
>JAUEJL010006118.1:0-10242 GCA_032274825.1 Drosophyllum lusitanicum | reverse complement strand
TTTAAGTGGCGGATTTCTAAAGTATCGGATTTCAGGGTCGGATTTGGTATTTCTCGGATTTCTAAGGGTCGGTTTTGATAACTTCTCGGATTTCTCACAATCCGATTCAATATGTCGGATTTCCTCAAGGTCGCGCCGCGACCTTAAGGTGTAGCGCCGCGACGATGAACCTGCAGGTCATCTTCCTCATTTTCTCGGATTTCAGCCAACTTAATTTTCTTATAAACCTTTCTAACATCATATTTCTTCAAACAAAACACATATATAACATATAACATGCCTACAAATCATCATGAACACCTTTTTACTCAATTAAAACAACAAAATCTATAAAACCCATTAATCAAACTTTCTTCCAAACTCCATTAATGGTGGAACTTCATATATCCATGTTCTTCAACATATAAACACATCAACACAAATCATAACATGCTATAAACACTTTCTTACCTTCTTTTTGAATTCTAGAACTCTAAATCTTGACTTTGTAATTTCAAGTTTGCAACTTTTCTTCACTTGAAGGTTTTCTTTCAAAACACACACTACACCTTTAGCACTTTCAGCAATGTGAGCAGATAATTAATCCCATATACACGTATGCATATATTTAGTTAAAACCTAAGCAGGTGGTGGCAATTCACTCATTTACTTTCCATGCATACATACATACATACTAACATACATGCATACATGCATGTAACTTAATTTCCTTTTTCACCAGTAAACATATACACATATATATTAATTAATCAATTAGCCTTACCAAAACACATAATCAATTAAGACGAAACCAATCACATACCGCTAACCCGCTAATCTCCTAGCCCAGATTTGCGGGTGTTACACCCGTAATGTCAAGTTTCTTGTCATCAGCTAGTCGAACCTGACTAGAATATGACCTGAAGTTTCGCATCACTTCCTTGAATGGAGTGGCATGGAACGATGCACCCGAATCCATAATCCAGGATTCTATCGAGCATTCAACACTACATACCAGAGTATCACCAGAATCATCAGCTGCAACATTCACCTCTCTTTGTGTCTTAGGAGCTGTACATTGATTTCTGAAGTGCCCATTCTGTTTGTAGTTCGAGCAAGTAATATCTTTCTAATTCTTTGACTGGCCCCTCTTCCTTGATTTCGACCTGTTTCTATTCTAGCCTTGACCCCTGTCATTCTTTCTACCCCTACCCTCAGCACTTAGTAAAGAACTCAATGATTCCCCGGAGTTCCGCCTACGGATATCTTCTCCGAGAATCAAATCCCAAATCCCCTCAAAAGTAAGCTTAGTAGTTCCATATGAACTACTAACTGCCGTAACCATGCCAGACCAACTCTCACGTAAAGACGATAAAAGTAAGAGAGCTTGTACTCATCATCGGATTTAAGGTCAACTGATACTAACCTTGAGAGTATCGAATTAAACTCGTTCACGTTATCAGTAACACATGCTTCTTCCTTCATCTCCGTATTCACCGGCTGTCAGATCAAGAAAACCTTATTTGAAGCCGATGGTTTTTCGTACATGTTGGATAACGCCTTGAGTAATCCAAACGTTGTCCTTTCATTGACGATATTATACGCGGCGTTCTTCAATAATGATAGCCTGACCACACCAAGGGCCTGCCTATCCATCAAGTCCCATTCTTCCTGCTTCATATCTACCGATTTCGTCTCCGATAATGGTAGATGTATCCATTTC
This sequence comes from Drosophyllum lusitanicum, assembly GCA_032274825.1. Lineage (NCBI taxonomy): Eukaryota > Viridiplantae > Streptophyta > Magnoliopsida > Caryophyllales > Drosophyllaceae > Drosophyllum > Drosophyllum lusitanicum. The sequence goes on along the minus strand of JAUEJL010006118.1, from coordinate 8,540 downwards.
TAATACAGATAGTCCTCGATCTGCATCTTCTAGAAACCAAAGTCGTGGCCGTCAAACTTATCGATCTTGACTTTCCCGTCTTCTGCCATTGCTTCAACCGAGCCAAACAAACAACCTGGCTCTAATACCAGCTGTAAGGAAACGTGGAATTGACCTAAACCATAACACCACAAACAACAAAGCAAATAGAAAACGAAAGAACAAGAACACGAGAATTTTACGTGGTTCACTTGATCGGTATGATCAAGCTATGTCCATGGCCGAACTAGAGATTAATTTCTTATTAGGTGCTCAAAGGTTACAATTACAGGAGATTAATATTTATAGAGGAGAAACTAGGGTTAAAAGCTAAACCCTAAAAGCAATAGCCGCCTAACAAAAATAACACAAGAAGTCGGCCCATAATGGTGCACGGCGTGCACTATGGGGTCTCCTCGTGGGGTCTTCGAACAAAAAAATCCCAAAACTCCATCTGAATAGGCCCAAGACGTGCACCATGCTCCACAGAGAGCAACCTCGAAGGCTCCACACCGAGCAACACTGCTCCACGGCATGGAGCATGCTTTTCATGCCAACTTCATTTTCCTTGTTTTAGCCTCTATTAACTCAACATAGATTTCCACCGTCAGTCATTCTTCAAGGGAATGAAGTTTGAACTAAGACTGAGGTTAGGGTTTGGTCATGCATTAATCTAGGATTGAATGCATGAGACACAAAACTAACATGTGCTTGAAATGAGTTTTAAGTGACTGGAAGACCCACACCTGAGTTCACTTCATGGATTAAGGTCACAAGTGACTTGGGATGATAATATCATTTCATCCTTAGACCAGAGATACATGTGTATCCAAAGCACGAATCTTCTTTATTTTGATTGCTGTCAAACATGGTTCGTAACTGGCTGCTATAAAGGGAGTTTTCAAATAAAGTATGAAGCATGTGGCGGGACTGTGTAGTCAAAAGGATATGTTCCTCTATTTAGAGAGATATCCATGGACCCTCGATGATTGGGAGCTGACACCAAATATGCATGGCCGTGCTCAAGCTGCAATGTTTATAGATCAGTTGCAACTTGTTATTTTAGTCACCACCAATCTAGAATCGAGAAACGTAATCGTGAACGATCTGGAGATTGACATATTACATGTCTCATGTTCACACGGATATCGCTAACAAAGGGATGTTTATGATCACTTATCTATAGGACCTTTTAGCCTTTCATGGCTACTAGGACCTGTCGAGGATGACATAACTCGTACCGACTCGGGGGCAAGTATGCTTTGCTAGAGCCGTTGCTTGTCTATGGTGTTGGTTGCACCGTATCATGTGCAAGTAGGAGTCTGTTGATGTATGTCCACTAATACACGTGCACTAGTATCACTGCTAATGAGGTATGGGCCTATTGGGTCACATGCCAAGGGTAGATGCCGACAGCACAACCCAAACATGAGAGAATAACAAATTAGGGTTTCTTGCGATCTTCACAGACCTTCATGGGCCATGAAGAGAAACCCTCGACGATGCTTCACAACCCGGACAGGTAGTCGTGGGCGCTGCCTTCACGAGGGCTTCACGACCCGTGAGAGCCCATGAAGGCAGAAGTCAAAGTGACACTTTCATTTTATTGGACCTTTTGGGTGGTCCAATGAGATACAAGCTTGGAGGCCGACCCAGATGTCCTTAGGGCTTCTTGACAATCTATATAAGGCATCTTATTCTCTTGTTGTATACTCTTGCCACTCTAATGATACATACTCACCAAAAGGAATACTTGACCTTATATAATGAGTTAATTTAGTGTGTTAAGTGTGAAGGCAAGATCATTGTGGTGGTGTTGTTCCAAGAACTCGAGATCAAAGTTGAGGATCGAGTTTGAGGGTCATTAGCAAGGTGGAATCTCGATAACTTGGTGTGGACAACCGGTAGAGGAGCTCGGTTTCGGGTTCTACACATCCTCATTCTCGGTTAATCGTTCCAGCCTCGTGATGGTATACTTTCCTCCTCCCTCTCTTTGCTTTCAATTGCTATATACTTTGTAGTCCCGATTCCCACTTAGGGAGTACATGCATGTCGATTTCGATACCCAGAAAACCCTATTTTTGGTACTTGTTTCTTCCATTGCTCTCGGGTGTTGGCATGCATGGATTCCTTACACTCTCTCTCTCTCTTGCAAACCTGAAACACCCAAAAAAAATTTAAATATAAATATAAATCAGAGTAAACAATCCGTATTAATTCTACCAATATTCATAACGAGTTTTCGCACCCAAAACTACATGCCATAAAGTGCTCAGTCAACGAAAGAGTTAGTTACAAAATAGTTAAAGGTGTTAATATTGAATTAACAATAATTAATTAAATAAATGGTCAACAAAAATTTATGTGGGTAGATGAGATGTCTTCATCCTGTTGAAGCTTTCCCCACGATCATATCCTAAACGGATTTAAACAACAGTAAGCGCGAAGCTTAGCGAGTACATTACTTATATGCTAAATCAGTTCAACATTTACATTCCTACATATACTCATCTTATAACATATATGTCATGTAATATTCTAAATTTTAAGATATCATTAACATTGGCTTAAAAAGTGGTTATAATACTCAAAATAAATTTTGTTTCATGTTTATAAAGGAAGCCATGATATATCATAGATAAATTGGAAAATTAATGTTTTTAAGGGTGATTATATAAATTTGATGTTATTTGGTCATGAAGTACAATTGATAATGTACCAAGTGTAATGGATTAAACCTATGATGTTAGTAATGCAGATTTTATAAGTTCTTTACTAAATAAGTAAGTTTGGTGAAACTTTAGGGGGCTATAAGTGTCAAGTTAGAAACTTGGAGGGCTAAAAGTGTAAATTGTGTGATTAAAACCCCAAACCTAGAGAAGTTGACTCATTTGAGTCTTATTTCATCTGGAACCATCCAGAGAAAGGGAGAGGAGGAGCAAGGATGAGGTATTTAAGCCACATCAAGAAGATACAAGAAATCAGTTTACTTTGAAGTCAAACTTGAGGAGTTTTCTAGAGGAAATCATCATTGAAACTTTGATGTGAGAATGATTTAAGGTTGGACAGAAGTGTAATTGATTTCAAGTAAGTTTTAACCCTTATTTGTGTTTAATTTTAATGATATGTGATGAAATTGATAACATATTGATGATGAGTGTTGAAATCCTTAAGAAATGGTTCAAAACCCATCAAGATTGGGATAGATTCATATGATTTATGATAGATTATTGTTTAAGGTGGTTTTGGATTTGATTTAGTAATTGAAAGAATTCTTAGAACTAAAATTATGAATTGGTTGGATCAATTGGTGAATTTATATGATTTTAAATTAAATGGGTCAAATTTGGGTGGTTTGTGCAAAGATAAATTTTGACTACTCTAGTACATAATATGTTCAAGTCAAGTTTTTATTTTGAGTATGTTTGATGTTTAAATGAGTAAATTGAAAGTTACAAAGAAGAAATGGTTGAATTGGTAACAAATAAAAGAACAAAAGTAAATAGATGTTGTGCACGGGGTTTCGCGGCACAACCATTATGCGTCGCGTCACGTCCAACAAAGTATTTATTTCCAGAGTTTTTCTTCCGGCACGAGCAGCCGTCCTTCGCGGCGCAAGATACCCTGTTTGCCCCCAAAAATCTCATTTTTGACCCTTTTGACCTTGCTATTGATTGGGGGTTTGTTTCTAATGATATTTGGGGATGAATAGATTCTTCCAAGACCTTAAAATGTGTTTTAAACATGATTTTCAGCGAGTACTCTTTAGAGAATTTATATTGGCTTTATGTTTCAACTATAGAGCCTTTGAGCAAAGTGTGTAGGCTTCGGTTTGTTAGGGTTATGATCCTCATCACACCCTCAGGTGAGTACACCCTGCGGATACCTAGCTTTTGGTAAAAGATTATAAGTCATCGTAGTTATGTTTTTATATGTTTGGCAATTTGATTTATGATACTTTATGAATTAAGGATGTGGAAATTGTGTATAAATAAATGTTATACATTTTAATAGAAATCAAAGAGAGGCTAATGCTCCACTTAGGAGAGGCCGTGTGTTTGGTATATGTTTACTTGACTATTGTTTGTGGCAAGGTACTCCACGTAAGAGTATAGTATGGTTATTGTATTAATTCAGGTGATCATGATTTTGATGAAATGTGTTTTACACACGTGTGATTTGGGCATTGGTATGCCAATGATGAATATCGATTATTGAGTTTTTGTGTTTAAGAGTTATGGGTATGGTGATGCCCAATTGCTTATTGTTAAGCTCATAAGTGCTTGAGTTATTTTGCCTCGATGGCATGTGTTTTATTGTGACCCTTGTGGTTTGAGTTTTGGTCCGGACCCGTGATCATCCACTCCTGACAACCGTTGTATGGTGGAATGCTTTGTGCTTCCCCTACCTTGACGGGAAGATGTGGTTATCCCCCATGTGGGCACGTGTTGACCGTGGCTAGCTACCACGTGGAGATACTGTGACTCAATGGACAGACGCACATGCTTATGTGTTTATATGTGTGTGTTTTTTAATATGTTATGTTTAATTTGCCAAACCTAAGTTTTCCAAAGGATGATGACTGGTTTTGTAAGATAAAAGCTTTTGGTGATACTCACTAACTATATTTGTATAGCTAACATGGCGTATTAAATGTTTTGTATCCACAGGTTGTTTGTTGGCCTTTGTGAGGCGGGTAGGAGCTTTTGGGCTTGATTATTTGTGGTAACCTCTGGATTTCTTACTTTTAGATTAATGGTCGTGTGATTGACTTATGTAACACCAAAAGTTTGGGTTATAATGATAATTGTTTAACAAGTTCACGTTACATGTTTATTTTCATATTGTCAAGATATTCAAAAGAAGTTTAATCTTATCCCATGTCGAATTTGCTTCCGCTTTAAGTTAAAAGAATTATTTTATAATGAGTTTTTAAAAGTTTTAATTTGTACTAAATTTCAGGATGTTACAAGTTGGTATCAGAGCCTGAGTTTGAGTGAATCGGGCACTCGAGTTAGTGTTTGATCTCAAACCGGGCCGACCATTAAGGAAATCCATATGTGTTGGAAGGGTAACTTGGGATAGGATGAGAGTTGCCTGAGTGTTAGGTAACACTAGTGTGATATTAGCCCTATGTTACTAGATTTGATTTCCAAAGGTTGGCTAAGCCCTAAGTGATAGTCTACTTATTAATAAAGGGTTGAAAGCGAATTTTATCGTTAAGTATTTGACCAATGATTTTTGGTTGAATCTTTGGAAAGTGAAAGAAAGATGTTTAAGACAAAGTATTGAAGTGATTATTGATGTTAAGTCCTTGATGGACTCTTTGGTAATGTATTAATATTGAAGAAGGAAGAAATTTCTTGATAGAGTATTGAATATCTTAGATCTTAAAGATATAGTAAGCATAATTGAAGATGAACATTATGAGTAGAATTATGTAACATTATGGGTTAAACCCAACTGATAAGCGTTTAAAGAATAACGGAGTATAGTTGTCTTATGTTAACCTTGACTATCATCACATGGATAGTAAGGTGAGAGTATGAAGTATTAATAGTATGAAGGTGGATAACAAGGGTATTGTTTATTTTAAGGAGGGAGGCACCTTATATGTAACAACATAGAAAAGATAAGGATAAATTCTATCTATAGAATGAACCCTCTAGATGACTGCGATTGCGGGTTTGGATTGTTAACATTTTTATGATAAAATTATCTCTTGGTATTCCCTATGTCTCTTTGATTTGAGTATTAATTCGTCATTTAGGCTATGAATCTTGTTGAATTTATTAAATTGAGCCTGTTTTAAAGGTTATTAACTCTTGTCCATTGATGGCAGATTTATCTTGATAAGTTGTCATTATTAATGAAATAGTGTTTATTTGAAATGAATGGAAACCATATTGTTTAAGGAATTTCAGATCAAAATGTGTAATAAAAAGCATATAATTGAGCTCAATATTTTAGTCATATAAACTCTTAAACATTCAATTAAGAGTTGATAAGTATTATTAGCACATATTTAGGTGCTGCGAAGAGACAAGAAATATAAATTTGGTGGATGAATTCAAAATTGTATTGGTGATTGAGAACTTGTCATGACATGTGTAAGTGAATTTAGACTTTGAGTAATCCTTGTGAGTAAGTCTTTTGGATAATGAAGAGTTTACTAAGGAGTTGTGTAATCAAGTTTACTTTTCTTTCAAAATTCAGAGAATTGTTCAAGGGATGATGATATGCTAATGTGAATATTAATTGTTAGACAAAAGTCCTATTATTAGAGAGTTAAATCTCTTTAGAGGATAGACAAATTATATGGTCAAACTATTAATATGAAATTCGATCTAGAGTTTGAGGTAATCCTAAGCATCTATAAGACCAAAATAATGGATTTGTTGTGATAAATAGTTCCTTAAGAACCCAATTAAAATTTGGGTAGTTATTAATGTTTAAGAACTTGATGAAATGAGTTAGTGACTCATGGTTGGGTAAAAGAAATTGAGAATGTTTCTAGATGATTATATCTATTAATGGTTTACTCATCAATAAAGATGATTTAAGTGATAATGAATAGGAATTCCTATAAATATTCCTTTAATAGTAAGAAATTTTTGAATTTTATGGTCATGATTGATTGAATTCAAAGGTGCTTCTTTGAAGTTAATTAGTTTTGATATTGTCGCTGTAAGGGCGAATTGTGACTAGATACCAAGATAGTATTCTATTTTGCTTAAGGGAATAATACCTCAAATGCATTTCAATGTCTTTCAAGAGTTTAGAGGTATTGATTTTGTAAATGAGACTTCCATATTTGAAAAGGATGTTTTATGGTATTGAAATAGAGATAAAACTCTCGTATTATGATAATTAGTCAACTATAACTGAGCAATGGACTTGTAATTAATATATGTAATATGATGCCGATAAACCACAAAAGTTGTTTGAGTAGTCGACTATGAGTAAGTAAGACACGGCGAGACCGGTAGATTGTGATGGTCAAAAAGTTTTGACTTTGGGAATTGATTTTTTTAAGCATGGCATAGGTAGCAATCAAGTATGAAATCTTGGGTGGTAGCTTTAATAGCTTTGTTATGGATCTTTTAGATCTGTAGTTATTTTGGACACTATGAAGTAACCCAAATGCGTACTACAATAGGTCATTTGTGATAAAAAATTTAAAGGGAGTTTGTACTCATATATAAGGTCGTTTCGAATATGATAATTGTACTTTATATTTCTTTTAGATTGATATGATATTAAGGCATGATATGAATTATGTTGATGGTATGCAGAGATTCAAAGTTAGTGTATTGATTATTAATGTGAAGGGTAAGTAAGACCATTAAATTAAGATATGACCCATTAAACATTTAAGTTTTGTGAAGTACAACGGGCTATATGGTAATTTTCCAATTGATGGATAAACTCGGCTTAGAAGTGAGATTAATTACTATGAGTTGCGACAAGGATGTCAAAGACCTATTGATTCGTGATGTAAAATGGGTCGTTGATGACTATTTTTGCAAATAACAAGTTTATATTCGCTGTGAAATTAAGTTATTTCTAGTAATACGGACAAAGTTTTCATATGATTATCGTGAGAAAAAAAAGAAAAAAACTCTTTGGGAAGATAGAACGCTTGTGTTTATGCATATGATTCTTACACGATGCATTTAGCCGAATTAGTGGTGGTTATACTTGTACTCATTGACAAAGAGTGTAATTAAGTAAAATTACTTGTTTATGAGTAATTGAAGTGATATATTATGGTATCAAAACACTTGAAGAATTGGATAAACATTGGTGACTCCACTACTTAGTGTGAACAAAAGTTAGTCATGAGATTGGTAATCATGTTATGCTGAAGAGTTCCAAATTGGGATTATAGTATGAAACTTTCAAGGTTCAAATGAAAGTTAATTGTAAAATCTCTAGTGATAAATCACTAAGTCATTTAAAAGAAGTCAAGTTAAGAAAATTGAATTTGTTTAGTTAAAGAGAGTGTGTATAAGTGACTTATAGCACTAGTTGAATGTAGCAAACTACAACTAAATCTAACTTTAGTTGTGAGACTTCAATATTTTTATGAAGAAGAGATTATGGAATTAATCATGATAGTTACTATTGCATAAATAAATTGATCCTAGTTAGGATCTTGGTTTAAGAAGGTGATAATATATAAGCTTGTAGATTAACTTGATTCCGAGGACGGAACCCTTTTAAGGAGGGAGGAATTGTAATATTTTGAATTTTAAGATATCATTAATATTGGTTTAAAAAGTGTTTATAATACTCAAAATCAATTATGTCTCATGTTTATAAAGGAAGCCATGATATATCATAAATAAATTGAAAAATTAATGTTTTTAAGGGTGATTATAAATTTGATGTTATTTGGTCATGAAGTACAATTGATGATGCACCAAGTGCAATGGATTAAAGCTATGATGTTAGTAATGCAGATTTTATAAGTTCTTTACTAAATAAGTAAGTTTGGTGAAACTTTAGGGGGCTATAAG
>JAUEJL010006117.1:0-22454 GCA_032274825.1 Drosophyllum lusitanicum | reverse complement strand
GAACTAAAGTCGTACCAATCAACCAAATTAAAAGTCGGATAAAGGTTATGTCGGACGAAGAGTGTAAGTCGGATAAGTTGACTTAAGAGATAAGTCACACGAAATTGAATGTCGGACTAAAAGTTTAAGTCGGACAAAGGTTAAGGTCGCACAATGCCTAAAGTCGGATGATTTGTTAAGTCACATAAGTCTTGAATGTCGGATGACTTTTAAAGTCGCACCAAACAATAGGTCGGACGAAGGTTAGGTCGCACCAACTAAAAGTCGGATGAATTGACTTACAATAAGTAGGATGACTGTAAGTCGGATGGGAACAGTCCAAGACTTGTAGGTCCCGTTCAGACCTCTTCTTAACAAACAGAAGTTAGAGATTTGCCTAAAACACACTAAAACTTCAAATTACTTTTTCTTTGACCTTCCTCCACCATAAAACACTTTCCAAAAACAATTTTGATCCAAAACAACAACAAAATTTTCAAGTTTTTTATTAAAGCAGTGAAGAACACCAAGAACTTGAAGAACAAGAAAATTCAAAATATGGACTCAAATGTTGTTTGTTTTTGAAAAAGAAAACTACTAGATTTTTTCTCCTCCTCAAATACTTATAAATAACTAAATAAAACTTGTAAAACAAGAAGATTTGAAGAAAGTGATATCTCCTCCTCAAATACTTATAAATAACTAAATAAAACTTGTAAAACAAGAAGATTTGAAGAAAGTGATACCAATTGAAAGTCCAAGGATGTGATAATAAATGAGTAAACTAGATGATTCTTGTGTGTAAGATGAAGAACAAACGATGAACACTTTGCTTGCTTGTTTGCTGGAAAGATAACTTCTATTAATCTGAATGTAAGTTACAAGCTTGAAGATTACATTATGCAAAGGTTACCTTGCAAACTAGGTTTGCAAGGTATATATATAGAACTAGCCACATGGGCCTAAAGCCTCATGGGCTTCTAAGTCTAAACTAGAATAAATAATACAAGTGTGGGCCAAGCCCATTACATAACTATTGTTGAAACCTTATATAAATATTAAAAAAGAACACAAGGCCTACAAACATATAATGGACTAACAAAAACTTACTAAGAAACTCTATTTTTGTCTTGAAGCTGACTACCAGCTTAAGCTGAGTACTCCGTCTGACAGACTGAAATTCAGTTTAACACTTTTAAGCCTTATCTTTCAAGCTTTATTTGGTCTCATCAAATCTAAACATATGAGGTCATTTGACTAACAAAATCCCCCTATTTGATGATCACAAAACCTATAGTTAGCTTGAAAACACTTAGTGAAATTATGCTATTAAATCTTGAACCGATCAATATTTAGTTGAACTTATCAAACTAATTTGAACACATCAAGTTAATCGAACTTATTAATTTAAATTGAGCACATCACAAACAATGTTAGACATACCAACATTCATCTTGAACATATCAAACTATAAACTTGATCACATCAAATGACTTTAAACATGTCAAAAGAATATTGTATTCATTAATGAACTTATCACTTGAATTCATATAAAATGATCACTTAGACCATTGTTTCACACTTAGTGGTTACATGTTTACAAAATAAAAATAATATAAATAGTTACAATGAAAACTTTAACTCTTGAAATACTAAGGATGACTTGCTTCCCACTCAACTATCTCTTTATTAATTTCTTCAACCAACTTAGAGTAGTTAGGAAAATGTACCAGTTCATCCATTCTCGATCTGATGGTTCTGTTTGTCTTGTATCTGAACAAACTATTATGCTTAAACTTGTCACACATCAATCTCAGAGCTAACACATGGGATTTACTAATAACATATGTGCTTGACATATCCTGGAAGCATTGATTGCCCTGTCTATCCACGTACATGACTCCATGAATGGGTTTTTCCACAAATGTATTTTCTTTAAATTCTACGCCTCTAGAACCATGGACTCTTTTCTTACATCTCCTTGTCCAGCAAGCCTTGCTCTCCCTTTCTTGCTAGATTTGTGAAAGGAGATTAACAAGGTTCTGATTTCATCTCTAGGAATGACTTCAAGTTGATAATTAAGTAGTTCAGCTTTGGCAAACAATCTTAACATATCATCTTTTATTTGGCTTCTTTCTCTTGACTCTTCCATGTCTTTGGGTAGGATGGATATTGACTTCCATTCTTGATATCCCAACTTGTGCTTCAGATTCAGATCCAGTGAGGAAGTGGCATTATTCTCCAAGGTAAGCTCCAAAATCACCACTCCTTGGACACCGCTCAACTTCAAACTTTTGATCTTTGAGGTGAAGTAGTTTTGAAAAAAACACCGACTTATATCATCAACTATTTGTTCGGGCTCTTCAACCTCTTCAACCTTTGGTTATATCAGACTTTGTTGAAGCTTTATCAGTTCTTTTCTTGTGTCTGGATCTATTCTCTCCAAGCTTGTTCCCCTTGTTCTTTCAAAATTAGTTGTTGTTGGAACTCAGCTTGAGCAGCTTCCTTTCTTTTCCTTAGTTCCTCCATAGTAATATTTGGTTATGCAGTCTGTTGTTCCACTAACCTTTTGATTGCAGATCTTGTAGCCTTTTCATGTAGGGTTAGATGGTCTTCAGAGTCATATCCACAAAGGATCATTCTTCTTTTCATAGCAGTTATTGTAGGATTTGATTCTTGAGAACTAACCACTTGTTTTTCTCTTTTCTTTTCTGTTTAAAGTGGTTCAACTTGAGAAACCTTTTCGACAGGCTCCCCCTTAATCTATGCTTCCTTTTTCTCCTCAACTTAATTGTTTGTCACTTGATCATTTTGAGGAATAATGTCATCAGCAATCCTCTTCCCCTTCTTGTCATCATCAACGGGGGTTGAAGAAGATGGTCATTGTTGTTCAAGTGAGAGGACCGTAGCTTTAAGTTACTGCATAACATTACTCAAATTATTCAGCCTCTTAAAAATTTCTTTCTTTCTTTCTTCTTCTTCCTCTTCTTCTTATTCTTTCTTTTTTGATCTAACAATTTGAATTATGAGCCTACATACCTCATCATCAGTTCAAACTCTAAGAGCTGAGACTCATGAGTTGAAGCTAACTCAACGTTGGTAGGAGACCGACTCCTTTTAGGAAACTCAATGTCAACACCCTTTGAGGGTAACAAACGTATTACCTAAGTAGGTGTAACATGAGTCTTAGAGGTTGAGTTTGTGACCACCATAACTAGATGTTGGTGTCTACCTTTATTGTCAAGGTAGCAGACTTTAGACCCTATATGTTTCCCTGCTTTACATGAGACTTATTGGTAGGTTGTGTAGGGGAGTGTGAGAAGTAATAGGAATATGTATGGATCGAGTCGTGGAATGATTGTGTGTATAAGTGGAATGGGGAAGGGGTTGTATCTGTGAGGTTAGAGGGGGTTGATTGACCCTAGGTATTGGTCGTTATTTAAATTCTAACTTCATGGCTCTATAAAGGTATAGTGATAGGCTCTCCCATGGATCTGGAGAGTATGGGCTAAGTAGACACCACACCCTGGCTAGGCTTAAGGATTGTAAAAGTGAGCCTCGAGATTGGCACCTTAAGAGTAGGTGTCAACTCCTCAACTCCTACCGGTGGAGGTGTCAATGTGACATGAGCTCCAGGAAATTCAAATGTTGGTGAACTCCTTTTGGCAATTTTTCTCATATAGGTTAGGATTTTTGCCTTGGTAGCAGTGGGTACATCAAGCTTGGCATCAGATTGTGGTGTTTGAGTAGGTGGGGGAGATAGGCTAGACTGCACCGAGTGTTGTACAGTCTTGTCCACCATAGATGTAGGAGTAGAATTGAGAGAGAGAGAGAGGAGATAAAGGTCTAGAAGACATACCTATGAACCCGCCAACAAAAGGTGATCCAGAGGATGGAAGATGTGAAGTTCCCATCTGAACTTGATGAGATTCAGATCGGTTATTAGTCAACAACTTGACTCTGATACTGAGTAGGTTGGGACTCAGCTTTAGTGCTATCAGCGTTAGCGATAGCTTGCATCTGGACACTCAACCCTTGTTGCTCTAAAAAGACGAAGTTGTTAAACATCCTTGGGCTGAGTCTAGGGATAGGAAATTTTCATATTTGGCTTCATAATGTTGAACCCCTAACTCAGCATCAAGTACCATTGAGATGAATATGATAAATGGCAATGTCAACTCCTTTGGTCTTCTTTCCATGTGTGACATGAGTTCATTTAAAAACAAGGAAGCATAATCTACGTTGCTGTAGCAGAAGATATTGTAGAGTAGTTTCATTTCGAATTCATTCACATTATCCAGGCCTTCTACTTTAGTTCTTAGTGAACATAATATCGTGGAAACCAAGAAACCCCAACCAGTAGGAACATGCCTTTCTTTATTACTTCATCCACTCTTTGATGACCCATCAATGGTAGAACAAATTTTATCGTGGGTCTATCGACCCGGTTTTCAAAATTCTCACTTGTAGGGAGTCTGAGAACCTCCCTGAGTCTATAGGCATTGATGGTAATCATTTAAGCAACATTATAGACTATCCCTTGAATTTGAGCCTGTCTTGGCACATGAACACATGTGTACTAGAACTCTAATAATAATTATGGGATGATGTGTGGGCCTCCGGTGAAGGCAACCTAAAGTGGGCACTTGGTAATATAGTTACCCCGTCTTCTTAGCCTTGTTTCCTTTTCTTAATATGAATAGCAACACATGCTCATTAGATATTTAACTTAATCACTGGTAGACCGTTATCCTTAAATGTCGAACCTCTACCCATGCAGTCATCAACATCTAATTGAACTCCCTCCATTGTATATAACTGATCCTTTTGTTTTAATCGATTGATGATTGATTCTTGATCGCACATAGGGAGTTGAGGGTTTAAGCACTTAGCTTGTTTGTAAAAACGGTTTTAAAAAAGGCTCAGAGTAAGAGAGTTTAGAAGAATAGTAGAAGTAAAACATTGAGTATGATATGGGTAAAATATTTATACCTTTCCAATGAGAGAGAAAAGTTACCGTTAGAGGGATTTTAATTATCCGTTACATTTAGCCCGGATTAGACGGGTGTAGCCGGATAAGTAGTAAAAACCCATTATTTACAACGGCTCTTTTAGTAAAAATCAATTATTATTATGACTTACATGAATAATAATAAATAGTTAATGTTACATTGAATTCTTCTGTTGAACATTGTCCAATTTTTCATAAAGAATGTGACCAAGGTCTTCTAGTCCTTCTATCATGGTCTTTTTGAATTCTTCAAGATTTGTTGCTTTATATGTTTGCTCGGCTTGCAGAAGCTGTGCCAAATCAAAGTGTTGTTCAGAAGGGGCTCTTCGAGCTAGCAACTTTGCATGTAGATGACCTTTAAGTTCATTGATTGACAAGGTAGCTGGATCCACATGTTTGGAAATTATAGAATATAGTTTGGCATTCAGAATGTCAAAATGGTTATTGATAGTCTTTAAGGCACTGTCCAGTTCCTAAGAAACGAATTATCGTGTAACAAAGACGGGATCACTCAAATTACCCGTTGAGATACCTGCTACAGAAGCAGAACCACCCATGTTCAGAGCTGGATCATTGGTGACTCTGGTGGGATTTCCTTCCCATCCTTGTAAAATACTTTGAGAGCTATCAACTAGGGAAGTTCCGGTAGCTCTTTCATTAAAGAGTTCATGTATTCTAGAAAGTGTATTAGTGTGTCTAGAAAGAAACCTAGAAATCTGAGAGATATCAATGTGCGAAGAAAGATGTTTGGAGGTGGGGAGAGGCATACCTCCTATTTCAATATTGACTATCTCCAAATGAGAAGTCTATAGAGTGTCCTAAATACTTGATTAGGATCATAATCATCCTCTCCCTCTCTATGTGTTTTACCTAGTCCCTAGTTCCTCATCAGGTACTATTGTTCCTTGGGTAGGTGTAACCGGTTATGGTCTCACCATGGGAACATATCCTACACTCTTCCTATACTCTATCACCACAGGATGACTTTGATTACACAAATCCACCAGAGACAGTGGAAACGTTCTGGGCACAATAGTCTGACCCATCTCTGTCTTTCTAACATAGGAAAACTTTCTTGATTTAATCAATGCATATCCTGCTTTTCGGGGAATTTCTTCATTCAAATCCATCACATATTGAATAATCATTGGTATGAACCTCAAGTGGGGTAGAAATTTTCCTCTTTTTATGTTACCCTTGTGTTTCATACTCTCAACAAATGATAGCATGTTTAACCATCTGAGTTACGCAAAATCATAATGGCAGTGATTGGCTAATCCATAGAAGAGTCTGATGAGGTTGATGTTCGTATAGTCATAGCCTATTTGCTTAGCAGTTAAACATCTATTTAGAATTGTAAAGAGAATGTAGAGCTTGGGTTGTAAACAATTTCTCTTAAGTTTAGAAACAACAATTAGTTGTTGAGAGTATACCATAGCTGAAATTCCATCTATTATCTCTTCTGCTGCAGGGAATGGATCAAAATCATTCTTTGTTGGTTTGCTATAAAAAATGGGTAACTGAAGGATAGTTTGAAGACGAGAAGTGGTTAAGTTGTAGGTGAACCGGTCAATTTGACTTCTAATGGATATGGTTCCAGTTCTGGTGTTGGTATGAAGAGAGATAAGTTTCTAGAACTACTGAACATATACTTCAGGAACCGGTGTTCCAGTAGTGGCAGGGTTGTAAGTTAAAGCATGAGAGATTGGATGAACTATTAGAATTTGATTCACTATTTGGTAGCTTAGGTTGTTAAGGGTGTCTAGGTCTACAAAGCGATTGTTTTCAAAATGGGATGGAAGGTAGTCAAATTGAGAAATGAGTTGGTCGTCTTGATGAGCCATTTTCCTTTGTATGGTAAAAATGGGCGGTCGAATTGTTCTTAGAATTAACCCGCTTCGAATTAGCCTTGAAAGGGCTTCATTCGAAGTTGAATTGAGGCTCGAATATGCCTTAAAATGTCACCGCTCGAATACAGTATGAAGTATTCGCGTTCGAATATGCGTTAGAAAGGCAACCATTCGAACTCGAATTAGTGACAATCAAAAATTCAGTTATGCTCAAATACACGGTTATGAAGCATTCAAACTTGAATAAGATGGTTCGATTCAATTGCACTCGAATTTTTTTATTGATAACACGCAATTCGAACTTGAATATTTCTAGGGTCAAAATTATTCAGAGTCGAATATTTTATGAACCCTATAGTCAAATTCGAATATTACTGCTCATAGTCGAAGATGAGATAAAGCTTATTCTAAGCTCGAATATATCAGGAAAGAGTATTATTCGAACTCAAAAGTCTCATTTGTTTCAAATGTTTTGATGATGAGATATTAAGACTGAAATCTGTTTTGAAATGATTTTTAAATTTTCAAGATTTTATTTTTGACTTTCAAAAATGAAACAACCAAATCTTTTGAGATTTGTATAAAAATAGAAAATTAGAAATCTTTTTCTTTACTGCTTCCCCTACAAGTTTGCACACATGCAAGTACTTGTAAAACTCTCTCCCTTGATTGAAGCTCCCTGTTTTCCACACATAAAGAACAATTAGTGTAGCTTAAGTTATAAAGTATAAGAAGAAAAACAAAAGATGTGATTAGAATTACAATATCAAATCTGGAAATTTAACATTCCCAACTTAGATGCCAAAGAATTGAAACGAGAATCGTCTAATTGTTTGGTAAATATGTCAGCAAGTTGATTTTCAGTTTGAACGTATTGCAATTCTATCAGACCCTTTTCGACATTATCTTTTAGAAATTGGTATCTGATGTCTATGTGTTTAGTCTTTAACTGATGTACTGGATTGCACGTGATGGCTATCGCACTCTGGGAGTCACACAACATTGGGATCCTACTGTAGTCCAATCCAAAATTAGAAAGTTGAGTCCTTATCAAAAGACTTTGTGAGCAGCAACTTGCAGCAGCAGCTACGTATAGTAAAACATAATGTCTATTAGCTTGGAATATTGCGCATGTGAAAAACATAATGTCTGGTCTACTAGCAATTAAGTATAGTAAATATCCAATCATTTCTCTATAAGTTTTTAAATCAACTGCGTTTCCATCGGGATCAGCTGACAATTTTGTCTTAGAGGTCATTGGAGTGGCAAAAGATGATGAGTTTGATATGTCATATTTGTTTAAGAAATCTTTGATGTATTTTGATTGATTTATAAAGATGTCATGCTTCAACTAATTTATTTGCAATCCGAGAAAGAAGTTCTTCTCTCCCATCATGCTCATCTGAAATCTCTTTGCCATTATTTGGGACAATTCAATACTATACTCACCGTTAGTTGAACCAAAAATTTAGTCCTCTACATATATTTTAACCCGTAAGTAATCTTCTCCTATTATTTTTGTGAACAGAGTGGTATTGGTTTTTCTTGTGCTGTAGCGCTGACTCAAAAGATAATGTGACAACATGTCATACCAAGCTCGCAAAGCCTATTTTAATCTGTATAACGCTTTGTCCAGAATGTATACATGTGTTGTTCTTTTTGTATCTACAAAACCTTCAGCCTGTGAGACATACACTTCCTCTTTTAGCACACCATTGAGAATGGCAGTCTTAACATCTATTTGAAAAACCTTAAATTTTTTGTAGGCAAAGTAGGCTAAGAATAACCTAATTGCTTCAATCCTTGCTACAGGAGCAAAGGTCTCATCATAGCCAATGCCTTCGTCTTGGTTGTATCACTTTGCAACCATCCTAGCTTTGTTTCTCACCACTATACCATCAGAATCTTCCTTAATCTTGAATGCCCATTTAGTATCTAAAATTGATTTATTGTCGGGTTTAGGTACTAATCTCCAAACTTTTAGTCTCCCAAATTAGCTGAGTTCATCTTGCATTGCAATTCCCCAATCAGGATCTTCTATTGCTTCTGAGACTTTTATGGGTTCAATCAAACTTAGGAAACTAGCATATTGACACTCGTTTGTAGTAGCAGAGCGAGTTCTTACTCCTTGATTTAAGTTCCCTATTATCTGTGATTCGGGGTGGGATTTGTCCATTTATTTTCAGGGGGGGTGTCTAAGAATTGATTCATCTTTGACCGGAGCAAACAAGTCATTCAGTCTTTCAATGAGTGTAAAGTCTTCCTCAATCTTAGTCGTTTCTGGATCATTGAACTGTGCACTCTCATTTTCAGGGTTGAGATGTACAACTTCTGGACTGACCGCTGAAGTTGAAGGTGAATTTTCATTAGAAAATCCTCTTTGCTCTGTGTTGTTGTTTAAGATGTATCAATTACATTCTCTTGGATTACACTTTCATTCCTATTAGCAGATAAATTTGTATTAGATCCAGTATCATTTTTCATGAAATGAAATAAGAAATCAAAGTTTTAAGAGTCTTGCACAGATTTATTATTTGTTTCATTTCTAGACTTAATAGGTTCTGAACGGAAATGTCCAGAAGCTATTGTAGGTGACTTTGATTGGTATGAATCTAGTGTCAAAGTGTCATCAAATATCACATTTATACTTTATACAACACAATTTGTTCGTTTATTTAAAACACGATATGCTTTTGATTCTTGTGAATAGCCTAGGAAAATTTCTTCATATGCTTTAGAATCAAATTTTCCCAAATTATTATTTTCGCTAAGAACAAAGCACCTATTACAAAATATGTGAAAGTATTTGATATTAGGAACGATGTTATTTTCAAGATCATAAGTTGTTTTATTAAATCTTCGATGAATTATGGAACGATTTCGTTTGTAGCATGCAGTGCTAATTGCTTCTGCCCAATAGGAAGGTGGGAGACTAGAATAGGATAGCATTGTTCGAGCAGCCTCAACAAGAGTTCGGTTGCTTCGTTCTACTATTCCATTTTGTTCTTGTGTGTAAGATGCAGTGAATTGATGTGAAATTCCCACAGAGTCAAGAAATAATTCTAAGGTCCGTTTTGAATTCTGTGCCATTGTCAGTTCTGATTGAAGACACTTTTAGACCTTGTTTGTTTTGAACTTGCTTTATGAAAGATATGATGATCGCAGCTGCTTCATCCTTTGTATGCAAGTATTTGACCCATGTATATCTGGAATAATCATCAACTATTACCAGCTTATACTTCTTCCCACTTGAGATTGAATTCTCATAGGCTCACATAAATCCATGTGCAGAAGTTGAAGAGGTTTGTTGGTACTTGACACTTGTTTTACTTTATGCGATGCCCTCTTCATTTTTTCTTTCTCACAGTCTACACACAAGTATTATTTCTGAAACTTGAGTTTGGGTAAACCTCTCACCATATCACCATTAACGAGTTGGTTAATGTTTTTGAAGTTCAGATGAGAAAGTTTTCTGTGCCATTGCCATGTCAAGTCAGAAGAAGCCTTTGACAGAAGAAACACTGAGGTCTTGGAGTCAAAGTTGTTCAGGTCAATGGAGTATAAGTTTGACTTGCGCGTGCCAGTGAGTAGCGAATCTTCATTTTCTATTTTGACTGAACAAGTAGTCTTTTTGAAATTCACCTCTAGACCTTTGTCACAAAATTGACCTATGCTAAAGAGATTGTGACCTAACCCTTCAATATACGAAACAATTTTTATTTTTATATTTTTCTTTACAATCTCTCCATACCCCAGAATTGGTGCTATTTGGTCATTCCCAAACTTGATATTTCGAGAATATTTATTCACAATGCTTTTGAGAAAACCTTTGTCATTAGTCATGTGCTTTGTGTAGAGAAATTTTAGCTACCCAGTTTGAGATGGTTCCTTGCAAGTTTAAATGATGATTTTGTTGGTACCCACATTCGTTGTTTAAATGGGTTGGAAATTCAAAGTCCTCATCAACTATGTGTTTGATGCGATATTTAGGTATTTTTGTTGATGATTTTTGCGTTTTTATTTGTTTAGGTTCCTTTGCATCATTTTTCTTTTGTTTCCAAGCTTTATTGAAGCTCATTGCATTTCTTTTTGTACTTTCCTTCCAGATTCGATGATTATTTGTTTGTATTTTTTATTCTTTTTCTTTCCAAACTTGATGTCTTTGATTTGTTGATTATATGTTTTGTGGAAACTATTGGAAGTTTTGTTTGATCTGTGGCTCCCGTTTCGGAAACTCTTTTGACTCAACTTGTTTGGATTCAATATGAGAATAACCCTTTTTATTATACATTTGACTCCCACTGTATTGGCTGCAATTGTTGTTGTACCTTTTGTTGTTTTTCTAATTTTTTGGGTTATGAGTGAAGTGATTTGAACTCTGTTGTGATTTCTAATATCTATTTCTTCACTTTCTCTAGTAATTGATTTCGTGACCTTTTTTTGTTTATGAATGATATCAATTCGTGTTGTGATTCGAATTACTTATAATTAGGATCTGATTTGATTCCTCTCTGTTTTCATTCATGATTATACATGCATTGCAGTGACCAGCAAGACATACATCACTCACACAGTATTTTTCAAAAAGTTTTGAAACTTGATGTTCGACAGAAGTAGATGAACTAGTACAAAACTCAAAATTGTTTTGATTAACAAATTTTTTTTAAAATTCTTCGTTGCTTTCCTTCACTCTATCAGCAGCCATCTTTTCACCTTCCTTTTTTCTCCATATTTTGAAAGTCCAAAGATGTGATAGAAGATGTGTTAGCCTGAAGATTATTGTATGTAATATGAAGAACAATGTATGAACACAAGAAGAACACTTAGCCTGAGAGAACACAGACGTTTATTTCAGTTAATCAGTATACTGCAAAGGTTACCTTGCAAACTAGGTTTGCAAGGGTTTAAATACAAAGAGGCACTTGGGCCTCAAAGCCTTTTGGGCTATCTTACTAGACAAATATGGGCTACGCCCTTACAAATGGAACTAGACTAATACAAATAGATTAACACAATAATAAGATAGATTACACAAGACCTACAAACATATTTTTAGACTAACAATCTTCCCCTTTTGTAGCCTTGTGCGTAATCACCTGCTTCTTTGGCCAAAACATCTCTCCTAAGACCTGAGAGTCTTTCTTTCCTAAACCTTGGCCTCGAGGATGTCTTCCTCCATGATCAACTTAACTAGTATGTCTTGTTTTAGAATATTTCCGTTTCGGTAGCAAGTTGTGTGGTACTTTGAGATGCATCGTTGGAGAGTACCGTTAGAGTAGGCATTCGGTTTTGAGAATCTTAGGAAGGCTTTGACACCTGTTCGTGTTGATATTATAATACCTTCCGCGCCTTCAAATTCGTAGTGGTAATCTTCAATAACTGTATACTTCTAGTTGGTTTAATCTGGAGTGCTGCTGATTTGGCTTTAAAACATTAATCTTTTCAAGGTCTGCCTTAGCTTCCAACTGCAAGTCTTGAAGATGACTAAGGGTGATTCTCTTTCTCATAAAGTCCCTTAAGATGACTAAGCCCCTTTGCTCCTCCCTGTTATTGTCTGTTTTGCAAGCGAGTTCGTCCTCTAGATGCCTCAATTCAGACTTGGATGCCTAAAATCAACTTCGTTGAAGCTATACCTCTTCCCATCTACCCTAGTTACCTGCAAGTGAACCATTAGGTAGCCAAGGAAGTTGCGAAGATACACTTGGTTGATGTTGGTGATCGGATGCTTAGAAGCCACTTTCTCTTTTGGACTGGCATGCAATATAGCGGCAAATCTGACTGATCTTTCATGTTCAGTAGATTTGAGCATATAGATATCGTCCACCTATGTTAGTTGTTCCGAGAAGATTTCTAGGATCTTTTCCTCAAGATAGGGTTCCGCTAACAACTAGGTAGGCCAGCGAGGTTGGGGCTTTGATAGTGCTTCTCTAGGCCTGATGTTTTCAATGGTTGGCCTGTCAGCTAAGATCCTCTTATGAGTTGGCAGGGGTTTAGGCCCTCCATTGTAAGATTCAGGGATCGGCCACTCACTTTCCTCTTTTCCTTTTCATTCTGCCTATAGTAAGTTGAGCAGGTATGTCGGTGCAATGTTAAACTGACCTTTAGTGGGGGGGGGGGGGAAAATCTCAAGGAGTTCTCTATTGACTGTTGCAAATTCCTTATGGATGTTTATCAAAAGCTGATCCTCCTCTTCTTCCTCCTCGGATACTGGCCTTTTGCCTTTGGACTTTTTAGTAGAGGTTTCAGGGAAGGTTGGTTCACGATCAAGAATACTAGGATCTTTGTGGATGTTAGGGATTTGGATTGTTGGGATTTGGATGTTAGGGGTTTGAGGTTCCTCTGCCTCTTGAAGGTCTACACTTTCTCCAAAAGGGAAATCAAACTCTAAATCTTGTTGTTCCCCACCACCATCACTTCCACTGGCTTAGGGTTTTGATGCAGGAGCTACTTCAAGTCTTAGAGTTAAACTTTGAAGGAGGTCTCCACAACTTCTAGTCTCTGCCCAAACCCGGAAATTGACGTGGTTAGTGTATTAAGGGCTTCAAGGAATGTCTCATTCGTAGCACTTGAGGTAGAAGTTTGGCTGTGATTGGAGAGCTGCTAGTATGTTAGATTGTTCGTTTGTAGGGATGGCAAGGCTGTTGAGTTTAGTGTGCAGCAGCTCTTTGAGTTCGTCGATTGAATAATCTCGCTCAATTACATTAGGTGGGTTATTGGTGAGTGTTTGTACGATGGTGTTTAGATTGGTAACTTGTGTTTGGAGAGAGTTGAGTTGTGTTTGGAGGGAGTTTAGTGTGGTTTCAAGGGTTGAGGTTTTTTTGGCAATTACTTCTTTTAGTGTAGACTCAACACAGAAAAACTTGGAATCCATGTATCGTCTCAGTTCAGTTGTAACAGAGAGCTCACGAAGAGGACCCGTTGGCACAACAGTTGTAGAAACTGTGTGGCCCACAGTCAATGTTGGCATTGTTGTAGCGCTGGTGGGACTTTCACTCGATCCTCGCGTTACATCTCAAGGAGATGCCACTACAAGTGTTCTGGAGACATCACTAAGATGCGCAAATGAAGATCGTGTCCTAGCGAAAGATTGAAATCCTGGAAGAGTTGGTGCAAGACTCGATTGTGGACGAATGATGGTCGTGGACAGGGGAGGTGGTCCACTTAATTAAAAGCCAGCAAACTCCGAGTGAGTTGCCGACTAAGTATGTGCTAGCTCCCGGTGGAATGAAATAGCAGTCATTTGAGTGAAAGCTGAGTGGCTAGAGGTGATCCGTGCATGCACTAGTGGGATGTGAGTGACTATTTCAATGTCAGCCTGAATAGTGTACAGGCCAATAGTAGATGTGGCTTCCCGACTTTGTATGGCTGGGATTCTTTACTCTCCTCTTTTTCTTTGCTCACTTCTCTTTCTACAACTTCTGCTTCAACCATCACGTCTTTCTGCCAAAAGGTTGGTAAATCACCAAATGTCCCAGAGATTTCACATAAGCCTTGGTGGATATTCTCTTGATGAACTGATATTGGATGAGTGCCTGTGGATTCAGTTGGAACCTCCTGATGTATCGAGTTAGTGGAGGATGCTTCTATCACAGTTCTTTCGTAGGACTTACTCATAGATGTTTCCTTGGAGGATGCCTTAGAATCACTAATTCTGAGCTGATCAAAGGCAGTACTAGGGCGATCACCGTCACTCTCGTGTTTATCTCCACTCTTACCACTTCCACCACCCCTCTCAGATGTTTCTCTCTCAGCCTCTCCCCTGCTCGAGGCACCCCCGAACTCTGGAGCTCCTATGAGTCTATCACTCGGACCCTCACATGGTTCTACGGTCCCCGGGGTAGGCACTACCGGATCTGGTAGCACCGGAGGGGCGATCCTATTTCCCCTCATATACTCACTTACTACCTCACTCTCTTGGTCAAGCATGTAGAGCAGAGCAACCGGTATAGCCATTGGTATAATCCCGGGAAAATCCCTTAGTTTAGGAAATCTCTCAATCCGTTACATAGGTATTTAGGGATTATTAAGCCTTGAGGTTATTGCGTTATCTGATAGAATCTCAGCCTCCACGACCATTGTTAGAAACCGTTGAAATGGAATGAAGGTTTTCCCTCTGGATGTGTTCTTTTTGTTCACCATTTGCATGATTTTGTCAAAGATAATGTCGGCATAGTCTAAGTGCATGTGATAAGCAACTCCAATCAGCAACTGTAGTGAATAGAATGAACCACCATCAGTGCCTCGATGAATCCCGGTAAGAGTTTTAAAAATGATTGTTTCTAGAGTCTGCTAGAAGGGAACGAGGTTGGTTCGTTTGAATTGTTTGATTTGAGTTGGCACAGCGTTGTATCCCACGCAGATAACATGATCAAGAAGTTCGTCGTCGGGTGGCGGGTCCTCAAAGCCCTACTTTTCTGGGTAGTGGTTGTGTTATGGAAGGCGAAGGAGATATTGGAGTCTGCGGGCCGTGAGTTGAACGTGTTTGTTTTCAATGCGTCCATTCAGTCAAGGATGACCTTTTTGAGAGACTCCTTCTCTAAACATATACCAAAGTTGTTGGAGGTATACCTCAGGTATATGGGTAGGGGAGGTGTTTGGGTTATAAATTATGGCGTGGCGTAGGGGGTGAGCTTTGATTATTTCCGTAAGGATAGGGAATCATCAAAGTATACATTGTTTAGGCTGGTGTCAAGGCGGGCATCAGCTGGTATTAGGGTATCAAGAGGAAAGGGTTGGATGGGTTGGTTTGCAACAGCCATCTGTAAAGCATAAAGTTAAACAGGTTAGTATACAGATACGGTAAATAGTTGATTGAAACACTGTAGATTTGAAAATTTTCACATGTGAACTAGAAATCTTTGTTTATGGTATTTGAACATTGGTTTGACTTTTAGGTTGACTTTGACTTTGGGTTTGACTTTGACATTGGTTTTGAGCAAGAATTTAGAAAATTGTCAAGTATTGAAATTCGGACCAAGTTTAAGTTCATCAAGTCGGACCAAATGGAATTGATCTAAGTTGCACCAAGTGAAACTTTAAATAAGCCGCAGTAAGTGAAGTTTGTCTAAGTCAGACCAAGTGGAACAAAAATAAGTCGGACCAAGTGAAACTTTAAATTAGTCGCACATAGTGAAATTTGACTAAGTCGGACAAAGTGGATCCAAAATAAGTCGGACCAAGTGAAACTTTAAATAAGTCGCAACAAGTGAAATTTGACTAAGTCGAACCAAAGGTTTTTGAATAAAGTCGGACCAAAGGTTTTTTTTTAACATAAGTCGGACACAAGTCACTCTAAGTCGGACCAAATGTGTTTTTAACTTAAGTCGGACCAAATGTGTTTTTAACTTAAGTCGGACCAAAGGTTTTGGAATTAAGTCAGACCAAAGGTTTTTGAACATAAGTCGGATCAAATGTTTGAACTTAAGTCGGACCAAGTGTTTTGAGTTTAAGTCGGACCAATTGTTTTAGACTTAAGTCGGACCAAAGTTGAGTACTTCAAGTCAAATCAAGTAAAATTACTTCAAGTTGGACCAAGTAAAAATACTACAAGTCGGACCAAGTGTTTTGAACTTGAGTCGGACCAATTGTTTTAGACTTAAGTCGGACCAAAGGTGAATACCTTAAGTCGGATCAAGTAAAGTTACTTCAAGTCAAACCAAGTAAAAATACTAAAAGTCGGACCCAGTGTTTTGAACATAAGTCGGACCAAAGCAAAAAGTGAACTTTTATGAAGTAAGTCGGACCATGTGAAGAACATTGTAAGTCGGACCATTTGATGAACATAGTAAGTCAGACCGTTCATTTGACTTACTGTTTCACACTTTGAACATCATTTTTCTAACAAACCAATGTTAACATTCACAAATTTAACACTATAAGAGTCTTAATGTGTTTTCCAACAAGTTTCCTTTTCTTGTCAAACCAAAACAACAACATTTGAATGATTATTGATCCAAACTCAAAATTGATGAATCATGAGTTGTTTGAGTAGGATTTTAGCACAGAATGGGTCGCAAATGACCAAAACATCTTTTCAACAGTTATACCATCTCAAACAACACCATTTAAATGGTTTTGAATTAAAAAAAATCTTGTTATCTGACATTTTTCAAGAACAGGGAAGAAACAGAGTAGAACTTCGATTTTCAAGTCAATCTTCATCATAAATGTTTACCTTTGTGTGATTGATGATGAAAGTAAGTGTATTCACAAGAAATCAAAAAAATTTGTTTGAGAGAATGAAAAAGAAGACGAACAGTGTGAGCTGTTTGGGAGTAGTTTGAATTTTTGGTGCTTGTGAGGATGAACAAAGTCGGATAGTTGCCTTTATAGAGGGGCATCTGACTTGGATTAAGTCGGGCCCCGGTTTGGCCCAAATCCAAACCCAAATGTGTCCCCCCCTTTTTGTTGTGTTTTTTATTTTCTAGATTTCACAATTTTTGATTTTATAATTTTGGGGTAATTAATGACAGGTAGAGCAAAATTAAAACGAACTCCCCCTCGAATAATGCAAATATGACAGATAAAAATTTGGAGTTTTCGTCTGTTTTTCTCCCCCTACACGAATGCATAAAAATGTATCCGTGTAGACTTGCGAATGACGATTCTCCCCCTAAACTTGAGCATCTTTATTCCTACACACGTAACACAAGCAAGCGTAATATCGTTTGAAAAAGTATGGAAAGAACAAATAGAAAGTAAGCGACTGTTATATCTTGAATTACATTTTTAAATTCAGCATTCCTAACTTAGACACCAAAAAGTTGAACCGTGATTCGTCTAACGGTTTGGTGAATAAGTCAGCCGCTGATTATTTGTGTAAACATACTGCAATTCAATGAGTCCTTTTTCCACTTTGTCTTTCAAGAAGTAATACCCAATGTCAATATGCTTGGTTTTGGAATGATGTACCGGATTGCATGAAATGGGAATTGCATTTTTGGAATCACACATCAAAGGAATTTTAGAGTACTTTAGACCGAAATCTCTGAGTTGGGTTCCCATCCATAGACTTTGTGAACAACAGCTAGTAGCAGCTACAAATTTAGCTTCCGCAGTTGAAGTGGATAAACAATTCTGTTTCATTGAACTCCAACAGACAAGACGGTCCCCGAGGAAGTGTGCACTACCAGAAGTGCTTTTTCTGTCGATCATGCACCTATAGTCTGAGTCTGAGTATGCAAGCAATTCGAACGAAGAGTCTCGAGGATACCATAAACCAAGGTTAGGTGGCTTTTTAGGTATTTCAAGATTCGTTTAACAGCCAGGTGTTAGATATCAATATTATGTTTGTAATCTAGTTTATCTTTTGTATTTTAGTGTCACCTTTGCATGTAGTATATAAGGTGACACATGCCTTCTAGAATGTAACTCTTACCATATTGAAAGATATAATACACACACTTAAGGGTGTTTTCTCTCTATTTGATTTCTCAAAGTATTCATATTTGCTTATCAATTGGTATCAGAGCCAAATCTTTGTTAAAAGATTGCTCTTGATTGAAGAAACAACGAGAAAACAACAACAATTGGTGATCGATTTATCGGATTTTGAAGAAAAAATGTCGACTACGGGTATATTCTGATTTTGATCGAATTGGAAGTTATAATGGAGTGTTTGTAGTGAGTTATATTCGCAATCAATAGTTGATTAAGTCTGTGATAGTCCGTGATCTTAATTTACATCAGATTGAGTGGAATTTTGATTTTCATTTTTTCAAGTTCTTGAACATTTTGATCGAAACTGTATAGTTTTGATTGAATTCTGGTGTAATTTTGTATTTTTGTTGTAATTCGCACCTGGTCGAAGTGATAGGAAGAAGAAAGTTTCAAATTTGGACAAGATTTGAAGGTTTTGGGAATTTTGAAGGTGACGGTTTGAAAAGTGTGAAGAACTAGCGGATTTGTGCTTAAATCCGAAGAACAAGCGGATTTCTTCAAATCCTAGAGGTGAAAGTATCGGATTCGACAATTTTTTCAAGTGTCAGATTTGAAGTGTTTGATACTACGGATTTTAAAATCAACGGATTTTAAAAGTCATCGGTTTTGGAAACTTTTGGATTGTGAAACCAAAGGATTTTGAAATCATCAGTTTTTGGAAATTATCAAAAATTTGAAATCATCGGATTTTGAAACCAAATTCTGAGTTGATAGCGGATTTTGTTAAACTTACGGATTTTGAATTTTTGAAATCATCGGATTTTGAAAAAGGATTGTAATCATCGGATTTTAAGTCCGGATTTGAAATTACTTGCGGATTTGATTATCGGATTCAAGGATTTCAAGGATTGTGACTTGCGGATTGTGATTTCAAGAAAGTTACTGGTATCGGATTCTTCAACTACATCTTACAAAGAAAAGATCTTGTTTGAAATATGGGTACATACAGTGAAACCTTGTCTTTTGGGTCAGATACTAAATCACATGTGCTCTATCGTGGTGCATATCATGTATGGAAAGGAAGGTTTATGGATTTCATCGAGAATAATGAAGACTATGGAGAGGAAATGAAGAAAAGTATCTTAGAAGGAAATGGTGTATTTAGGATTGATCAAGAAGCTAGTCCTAATCATAATCCACCATTGGATGAGATTCACAGAGAAAAACTACCTAGTGAATACACTGCAGAAGAAAAACACAGAGCTACTGCTGATAGAAAAGCCAAGTATCATTTGAAACATGGTTTATGTGCAGAATTCTACATTAAAGTCATTGGTTTAAACACAACAAAGGAAATATGGGATGAAATAAAAAGTCAGATGGAAGGGACTGAGTCAGGAATATGGATCAAAGAAACCACAATACTCAATTCTTTTGATCATTTCAAAGCAAGAGAGGGTGAAGCTTTGATTGACACATACAGCAAATATTGTAAACTTCTGAATGATCTTCGAAACCAGAAGTTGGATGACTACTCCAATCTGACCAAAAATACAAGATTCCTGAATTCATTAGGGTTTGAGTGAAAATCACAAGTGGCTATTTACAGGCAAATGAATAAAAAGAACTTAAACAAAGTCACCCATCATATGATTTTTGAAGAATTAAATCAGTATCAAGATGAAGTTGGAGTGGGTGTACAAAAGGAAAATGTAGATCCATTGGCTTTGGTTGCAAATGATAAGAGAGTAAAAACATCTAAGTCTGTCAAGATGAAACAAATTCCTCTGCTTCGGATGATGATAATCAGGTGGACAATGAGAAGATTATGCAAGCTATGGCATATCTCACCAATATTATGCAACGCCAGTTCAACAAGAATAAAACCAACAACAAACAGAGATTTACTTCTGGGTCTCGTCGCAGAGATGGTCAAAGGCTCGAGAAGCGATATGAGAGAAAGGTTGAGTCTACCCAAGAAAGAAAGTGCTATATTTGTGGTGGCACTGGGCATTTTATTCGTGACTGTAAGAAACCAAAAGTAAAAGACTCGGAGTACTATAAAGCTAAGCTTAACTTGATAAAACAAAGGAACAGTAGACAGGCTTTATTAGGTGAAGAGGATCAGTTTCTATCTGATACAGACAATAGTAATGAAGATAAAAATGTCCATGCACAGTTTGTACCGATGGAAAATGTAGAGGAGTTTGAGTTTGTGGAGACTGATGGAAAGAGTGATGACGAAATGGTGAATTTTTTGCTGAAGAAGTAGTGATAGAAGAGGATGTGATTGTGCGTGCTGATGTTGGTTTCATGGCTAAGTTTGATGAGTCTGGTGATGAAAGTGAGTTGGAAGAGGAAGAGTCTAAAGCTACTGCTGAAAGCTCAAGCCAGATTGTTGCAGATCAATATGACGCAGGAGAAAGGGTAATGTTGGATCAACCTGAATATTCTGCACATTATATACTAACTCTCATGCAACAGGTGGAACATCTAACATCGACGAACCAATCACTCACATCAAAGAATCAAAAATTACAAGAAAAGAATCTAAATCTTAAAATGAATCAAGCAGCCAAAAGTGAAATTGAAACAACCAATTAGTCATCGAAAATAATTCAACTTCAACAAGCAATTGAAGAAAAAGAAAAAGAATTAATCAAAATTCAAAAAGAAACAGAACTGAAGTTTCATGATTTAAATGCTCCAAAGGTGAGTGCAGAGATTAATCTAAATTTAATCATGAAAGAAAAGAAAAGTTTGGATATTAAAGTGCAAAATCTTGAGGAGAGAGTCAAGAAACAGATAACCACATGTCATACAATCTTCAAAAATCTTGAACCTGATGTCAAAAAGAGATACAAAGGATTGGGTTATGATGAAAGTAATTTCTTTTCCAAAATAAATTGCATGCAATTATATCAGTTGAAAAGAATGAATCAAGGATGGACTGCTGAGATGACGTTTGTGGGAGAGGAAGAAATCAAACAAGAAGAGGATTTTAAAAGAAAAATCACAACAAAACTTCAAAACACACTGAATTATGATGAGTTGAATGCGTCATATGAAGTTTGTGAGAACATTGATGGACAATCTACGTCTTCAGAAAAGTTTTTTATTCCTCATCCACCAGAAGAGCAAAATGAGTCGAAAAGTCAGGAGGAACAGTCAACAAGAACTACACGCATATACATTCCTCAAATGGAGTTGCAAAGGCGACAGAAAATTTTCGAAATGACATGTATTAAACAAAAGATTATTTTTGAAGTGGAAAATTGCGTCTTGAAAGAAACAATCTTGAATCTCAATGAAAAAATAAATAATTCTGCTGCATCTGATAAAATTGAGAAACAAAAGATTGAAACAACTGGAAATGAAACAGATAATTCTGATTTGGCACAATACTTAATTCCTCAATTTATTTCCAATGCAATTGAGAAAAGAATGCTTGAAGAGAAGATTGAGCGATTACTAACAGAGTTGGATGATTATTTGAACATCGTGTATCAAAAATGTCCTAAAGCATGTAGGGAGTTTGTTACTCACAAGTGTAATCGGTTTTGTGATCCTAAGAGCATCAAGGAAGAAAGATCATCTTTTGGAACAAAAGAGTCTCCAAAAATGCCAAAATCCACGAATACATCAACTTCACATATTTTTAAGAATTCCAAATCACTTCATACCACTAACAAACCTTCTGTTTTTTGTTCTAAATCAGATCACACAAGAATACAAGGACTTCCAAGCAAAGGTTTGAGGAAGGCAGACAAGAAAGAAGTGAAGAAAGGTGTTACATATGATGAAAAGTTGAAATGGAAGACAAAAGTGAAGTTGGAAGAAAAAGAGAAGCTGTCAGTGTATACAAACAAACCTGTATCAAAGAAAAAGATCAAACCTTTTTGTACTATTCATAAAGCATATTGTAATAAAAATTGTGAGTCTTTGTTTTCTTGAAAAATAAAATCTAAAAATTCAACACCAAAAATACGTGAGAAAGAGATACATTGTGTTGGAATTGGCTGTTCTGAGGGCCATTGTGAGTTTAACTGTTTCTATCCTCAAGATAGGATGAAGAGAGGTGTGAAACCAAAGAAGAATTGGAGGAATTAAAATGAGAACAAAATCTTAGTCTGGTTTGTAAATAAACAAGGATACATTTGTTGGGTTTTGGTGGCATCTAGAAAACGCAGCGGAAACAAAAACGAGTAAAAACAATTTCATTTTATGCCACCAAC
>JAUEJL010006106.1:0-10242 GCA_032274825.1 Drosophyllum lusitanicum | reverse complement strand
CGAACCCGAGGTTGAAACTTGACCCGAAATCGTTTCACCGTAGCACCCGATCCAAACTAACGCTCACAAACGAAGCCCTAACACCGGAAAACGCTCAAGATCCTTGAAATCTCTCAAAAATTTGGCAGAGTAACGTTATTGTTAAAAGGGTGTGTGAGAAATGGCTGATCATGTCTTGTATTTATAGACACAGAACGCGACCTAAGAACGCGTCGCGTCGCGATGGGACTGACACACGCCACCGGACTGACACACGCAACAGACTGACACACGCAACCTCGACACGTGTTTTGCCGCCCAAACGTGTCGCGTCGTGATCTCGAATTTCCAGAATTTTGGTTTTCTTTTATTTTATTTTCTTTTCTTTTAAATAATAATATTCTTTTATTATTATCAACAAGTTGAACTGCGAAAATAATAGTTTATTTCTCGATAAAAAAATATTATTACAATATTCGGGTCGTTACATTCCTCCCTAGAAATAATAGCGAACGCGGCTTTAACATTGGGAAGAGGGTCAGTGGTTAAAATATTACTTCATATGGGTTGATAAATCTCATCCAAACCCATTAAAAACTATTAATTTGAGGTGATTATTGTGATTTTGAAAATCAGCACCGCATCACAAACACAAGCTAGGAGTTTTAATAAAGCATCATATTTTCTCCATATTTATGATGGTACTCTGAAACCGTGGAGCCATTTTGAGTGAAAGAGTTGATTTTGTGATGTAAGTTAAACATGACATATCCATCAACTTTATCGTATGTTTCTTTTATCAACTTTATCGTATGTTTCTTTTAACTCTTGCCACACAATCGAAGATAAGACTACCGAATTGCACCTGTCCCATTGTTTGGCTAGAATATCATTATTAGTTGGTCTAATGCATGTACCATCAATAAAGTAGGTTTTATTTTTTGTTTCTAAGGCCAATTCCATCGCACAAGCCCAAACTTTGTAGTTATCGGTTCAAGGGAATTTTATAGAAATAATTGACCCACTAACGTATCACTGGCATGTAAATAAAGAGGATCACCAAAGTCTAATTTGCTTATTTGAGTAGCAAGAATATGTTCAGTTTCAGTAACACCTGGATGACCATCCATTTAAGAAGAATACGAAAATGAAACTAAAATCAACTAGGTAATAATTGTAACGAACCGAATTTCGAAAATGTTGTAATATTATTTAATCGAGAAATAAATAATATTTATGGAGTTTATTTATTTATAATGATAATTAAGGAGTACTATTATTATTTAAATAAAAGATTAAAAGTTGGAAAATAAAGAAAAATGGAAAAATTATCCGTCGCGACGCGACGCGTTGCGCATTCGCGCTGTGACGCGTTGGAGGACGCGTGTGTAGTGGAAAAGGCAGACTGCAGTTCTTGGCCGGTCACAACGCGACACGTCAGCTGGGTCGCGGCGCGACGCGTTATGTCCAGTCCTATATATAGAAGTTGTTGTTCAACCATTTTCTCACATCTCCTCTTCTAAACCAGAGTACCCGAGTTTAGTAAGCGTGTGGGAGTGCCGGGTTTGGTTCGTGCGTATATTTGAGGTTCGGGAAGATCAGAGATACCACTACGGACGTAGTTTCGACCGTAGTTTCGCGTTGGTGACCCTGAGAGTTATACATTGCTATTCTTACGCTTATATTTTGGTTGTATAGCTTGTTAAGCCACATGCATGTCGTTTTAGCATGTTTTTATGGATTTTATATGTTCACGACGTGTTGATCGTTGGTCGGAAGTTACCATTTTGCATGCCTAAGTAGATTAAGCAAGTTTAGACTTGTTTTGGATCTTTAGATCGTGTTTTTAACCTAGTAATCTCTATAGGTTATTCCAGGCGTTTGAGATCGAGTTCTTGACGATCCGAGAGTGTAGTTCGTCGAATCGAGATCGTGTTTTTCGTTGTCTGGACTGAGGTGAGTTGAATACTTCTCAAACCGAGTACTAGACAAAAATGATAGATTTTCGAAAGTAAAGATTTACTAAACGACGGTAATATGTGTTTATATATTACTTGTGCAAGAAATACGTGATATACGTTTATGATTTATATATGTCATGAGATTGTTTGACGATTATGCTATGTTATAAAATCATTATGTGTTATTGACGTTTGGTTCAGTAGACGCAAACATTATTGAGAATGAAATGATGTGGTACTTGATTGTTTTCATTTTGAGTACTTAAGAAATTATGATTTTTGACACATTGATGATTTATGAGGCCTTGGGATGGGGGTAGTCCTATCCTTAATAATGATGCCTAGTAGGTTGAACATTCTAGAAAAAGTGCTAGCCATTTGTGAGTTACCAGGGGTTCATGACATATCCGGAACAACGTAATGATGTATTTATACTCATTGGAATGATGTTTGGTGCGAGAGGTAGTCACCTTATTAAACATCATGTGGGTGCAAAGGAGGTGCGAGAGGTAGTTCACCGTTAAATCTTCACCTGAACGGCATAGTGGGAATACGTTGTATACCACAACGTCGGAGTAACGATAGTGGAAGATCTTACAGTTTTAGAATCGGTAGAAGTCTCGCTCTAATGATTCTAAGATGGTTAAGAACACGACTCGTGAACTGGGTCTATACTTGGATTAAGATATTCGCCCTAGACCATTGATGATGATGATTTAAAGAATTATGATAAATGAATGATTATGAATTGACAATTATGATATGCTATGATTCGTGGATACATGTCAATTTGTTATAATTAGTTTACCGTTATGTGTTAAATGAAATTGGAGGGGTTGGTCAACTATGTGATTGAGCGGGAAGTATTATTTATTATCTGATATCACCGTCTAAATCATGTTATGTTTTAATTGACTCTTTTTAGTAACTCTATTGACTCACGAGGCTTTAAGCTGACACTTATTTCTTGAAATGTGTCTTGTACTCATGTAGGTTGCCTAGAGACTGCTTTTGTGAGACAGGGACATTGGGTAGTGTAATGTCTTAGATGATACCACTTCGTTTAAGTTTTAATCAAACAATTATGTTTTTAATGTTTATGTTTATGAACGTGATTTTCGTATTATCGTGAACTTTTATCGTTTCGGTAAGATGTATTTTGTGATCAAAGACTTCCGTTGTTAGGTTTCTGATGATATGACAAATATTTGTAAATGGTAAAATTTGAGAAATCACGGTTGTCACAATAATAAACACTAAAGACAGATTTGTCCCGGGCTATAGGCCAAGTGTTTCACACAGCGGGCAGTTAACCTCCGTCCGACACAGAGGCTCGCTGGGAAAGGAACTTGCTACAAATCAGGGTAGGTTAGAAATGCCTTAAAGAGAGGTCTTTGAGGAAAGAACAAAAAACACTGAATCTTTGAAGAGCAACGGAATAAACAACTTGAATCTGATCCTTATTTTCTTGATAGAGAACAGATCAAAGATACCAATTTGGAGCACTGTCCAACAGGAAATACACCACAACAAAGGTCGATTACCAATACCCAATGAGCCAACCACAGCCGTCAGAAATACACCACAATAAAAAACGATTGGGATAAAACCCTAATCGCAACCTAGTGGACTAAGCTATCAATTGAAAAAGAAACCAAATTGCAGACCACCAACTTTCAACAAATCAACCACAATCGACTTTCTTGAAGTTGAGATCGAGCACCTGGTGCTTTGATACCATGAAGAAACAAGTGAGATTAGTGAAGAACTCAACTGTAATGTATGTAATCTGAAGGTTGAACATAACAAATGTTGTTTTTGTCTCAATCTTCATCTCGAAACAACCATCCAAAGCTCTATTTAACAGGGAACAATCCAACAGCCACATACACTATAGATGGAATGGGAAGAGAAGAAGGAAGACTCCGTGATGAGAGGCACTAGTTACGCAAGAAAAAGGAAGGAATGATAAGCAGCCCCAAATAGAGAAAAAGGAGAATAGTACTATGACCCTTGAACTATCCAAAATAACAAAGAGGACCTACAAGAAACAAAAAAAAAGGCTAAAATAAGGAACAAAATATATGTTTCACAGAAGATTGAGAAATACAACTCTTGTATCTTAAATAACAGTTTCGAAGATAAAAAAATCTGAATTTTGATTGATCAAGACTGTTACTTGGTTGTTATGAAGAGCACACTCGAGGAAAGAAGTGTTTAGTTGTTTCAACGACATAGCAAAAGGCGGCAACCTATCATTCTTATTTTTAAAATTAGAAAGTAAAAAATAATAATGTAATATATTTTTAAAATTAGAAAGTAAAAGATGAAAACCGTAAAAATAACATCTCAATATCTATCTCTATCTATCTATAATACAAAGGGAGCACCCTACCTCCTTTTTGAACACGTCTCCGTCTTCTTTACCCGCCACGCAGCTGCTGCTCTTTCTTCCGATTGTTTTCCGGTTTGCCTCCTTCATTTTTACCCTTTCCTCCTTACTTTCCACTAGGTGGACACCTTCCTGCAAGTCTGTCATGACCTTTCCTCGCCTGCGTCCACCTTCCTCTTCCTCGGATGAACCGCCACACTGACTTCCTTCTCTGCGGCCAATATATTTTTTGGCATGCTTTCTGCTGATATGCTTCATTCTAAGTGAAAAAAAAGGTACCTAAACTATGTTTTTTAATTTTTATGTTTGTCTGATTGTTCTATACATCTTCTTCGCCCTAACTTTCTTTTGTTTATTTGAACCATGGTTGTATTCCACACCTCCCAGTTCATCACCTACCATCATCAATCTGAAACAGGTAATAATAGCTTATTGCTACGTTGATTTATTTATTTTTATGTTTTTTTGGTGAATTTTCGTTTTGAAATTGGGTTTCGATGTGTAATTTTTCAAATCCATGATTTGATATGGTCACTTACTTGTTCTAGGGTTTTTGAATGATTTTGTTTAAGTAAACTACATGGCTACAATAAATTGATATATAAAGTAAAACAATTGCAGGTTATGCACGCCAAGTGTTTGACAAAATGCTAGAACCAAAATTTATATACATATCTACTTTAGTAGCTGAACTTCATGTTAAAATTTTGTATTTCCTTTAATTTGGTGTTTCTTTAACTGTTTTATGGCTTTTATTGTTGGGTACATGAATATTATTAATCATGATATCCACGAGTCTTCAAAAAACATAGATTATCTACATTCAATTTAATAGAATTATTTTATAATGACTTGCACAGTTTGACTTGACTTTGAATTACGATTCTCACTCAAACCATATGCTCTGCTGCACAATATATACAAAAATGGTGGGCTATGGACTTAGGAAGTGATTCAATAGTTGCTTATAGAAAAAAAAATTATTGCTCTAACCCACCACTTGTTTTTGATCTATGATATACACAGGTCAATTACTCTCAAGGTACCGATACTAATTACATAATGATGTAAAGATGGTTGATATAAAAATAATTTTCTAAATTAATACGCTATATCTTAGCGACCCTTCTAATTTCATGATGCTATTGCTTACAAGGTAGTAGTGTAGTAGTACTAACCAAGTGTTATATGTTCAACTTGAGATTCAAAAGTAGAAATATTTATTGAACCGAGTGTGTTGATTTCAACTAAAAATATTGTTGTGGTAATGATGTAAATTTGTGGTATACAGTTGCTATATTGACATCACACGAATCTGATCATCACTATGTAATCATGTGAACTATGGCTGTGTAATATAGTTTTTAATAGCTCTCGGGGTATATTGTTATAAATCTGATGACAACATAGACTTGTTAAATATTAATGAATTATTGACCATAACAATTTCCTAATGGGTATGTTTATATGTTTTCCAGGTACTTGTATCATTTATGTCTTACAGGTTTGAACTTTTCTGAAAGGCATGATAATCCTTCAAAATCAGACTAAACGGTTTATGGGATAATCATTACTTGCTGCACACTACTACCGGTAGGGTTCTTTGATAAAAAGCGGTTTGCTAAG
This sequence comes from Drosophyllum lusitanicum, assembly GCA_032274825.1. Lineage (NCBI taxonomy): Eukaryota > Viridiplantae > Streptophyta > Magnoliopsida > Caryophyllales > Drosophyllaceae > Drosophyllum > Drosophyllum lusitanicum. The sequence goes on along the minus strand of JAUEJL010006106.1, from coordinate 4,284 downwards.
CTTTTTAAAGCCTCGGGTCAGAATTTGTCAACGTCATGGCACACCATATGTGTAATCTACGCATAGTTAAATTGTTGTTTCCATTTTTTTATCATGTTACTGAGATTTGAAAAAGATGGTCATAAATAGGAGCTTAAAAAGCAGCCTGAACCATATTTTTCTTATTTGAGAGTCAAGCGGGTTAGTTTTTAACTTCAAGATTGACAAGAATGATTCACTAAGACCAAAACTTATATTTCACCTCACAAATGTTGTAAAACTTGTACATTATGATAAACAAACGAAGGATTTTATGCCAAACATGAATGAGACAAATTTTATGTTGGACGGTATGAAGTGAACAAGTTCTTTATTTTGGACAAGTGTTGCTTCAAATAATTGCACGTAACCTATTTGAAGAAATTTAAGCAAAAATTACAGTCACTATGGAAATCATAAACCTAAGTTTATACTTACTTTTTTCTTGTGCGGGTCATGTTTATAGCTCTACTATTAGTTGCGTTAATTACTTAGATTATTAAAGTAATTTTATGACCTTTTTGGTTACCTAATGGGAGACTTATAAATTTTGTTCTTTTCTAAATTACTATTTGCACCATGTGATATTTTTCCAGCTCATTCACAAAACTCCTTGAGATGGTAAATAATGTTTGAATAGCTTCTAATGTTGAACTACATCATTTTATGTATATATGTTATAGTTTTGATTTTGCATGGTGCAGTGTCATTTGATAGTAGTTGTGAGTCAGATCTTCTAACTAAGGGTGAACCATGAGTCCACATTGTGAGCTGGAATGACTACTATAAAAAAGTTTACTCTGATGCATATTATATTATTGACACTTTAGGAGAGTGGCCTTTTCAGGGGTGTAATCAAGCTTATATCTTAAAATTTAATCGAAATACATCAACTTATTAACCTCCTGGTTGCAGTTGTGATGGTTCTATAACATAGTCAACTACAGAAATTGTAGAATCGGTCAAGAATTCGATTGAAAATGTAGTTATTCGTGAGGGAAAAGAGTCTTGTAACGAGTATACAAAAGCTTCTTGGCAGCCATCCCTATAAGAGAACTGCAAGTAGTTATGAATAAAGCTTTTTCTATACTACATCACATGCTATGATTGAGTTTCACTACACTTTCTTACAACCACCACCTGCCGCCTTGAATGTTGACCAGATCTCAAGTGTGTTTCACAAAGGCCAATGTGAGTTTTAGGTTTAAAGGTCAAAGTACATTTGTTTCTATAAGTATTTTTTTTTCTTGATTGTGTTAAAGGGAATCTCAAGTGTGTACTTACGTTAAAGCTTATGTAGACCGGAACCTTTCACTAATCTTTTTTAAATTAATATCAGGTGCTAAAAATGTTGAAGAAAATTTGTGATGCAACCAAGAAGAAGGTGGCTACAAGAGGCTGCTACTTCCAGGAAGGTCATATACAATGACACACCTATGTGATGGTATCAAAGTTTCGTCTTGGGTTAGTTGATTTTTCTTTTCATGATTGTTTGACTTAATCACAAGTTTTTATGCGTCTATGTTTTATGTTTCATTAGCTTAATAAGAAACTAACAATGAAAAGAATGACAATAAATTTCTATTGTATCAGCAACCTAAGTGACTATAATTTGCTTAATTAAGACCTCACTCATGCTTGACATTCTAATCTATGTTGAAACCCATTGTAGAGGTAAAACACATTATGACACAAAAATTAGAGACGGCATTGGTATATTAGTTGAGACTTGAGATGATAGAGTTATATGTTTTCCGTCGGCCCAAACTCACAATTGACAGTGCTATTATGGTATTATTGTGGCTATTATATCCATGTATGTGTGTGTATTCGATTTAGCTAACCGTGTATCTAAACTTTTCTCTTATTATGCTTGGAGCCCTTAATCTTGATGCAAATGGGTTATGTATTGGTATTGTAGCAGACCAAATCAAGCCTTAAAACCAAACTCAATAATAGGTTCAAAAGCATATTATGATTTGGTTTTAAGAATGAATCATTTGAAAAGTTTTGATTCTTACCATTAAATTATAAACTAACTTGACTATTCTTTTCTATTGTAGTTTGTATTCAAATCTTTCAAATTTTGCTATAAAAGATTCGATATACGCATTTGGAGAAGAAGAAAAAGGTGCTATGAAGTTTTAGCTTAGTGGTACTTTATAGTTGTTTGGGTTCCATTAAACAAGTTGTAATGACTATTACATAAGAATTGTGGGTTGACTTGGGCAAGACCCAAATCATTTAATAAATTTAGTCATCTTTTATTAATTTGAGTTCATTGCTTTAATATATCTTTATGCGTATATGTTTTATTGTTTGTCATTTATGCGTCTATGATTTTCGATCACTCAACCTTTTGAAGTTCTTGTGAACTAACCTGCCTCTTGAACATATTTTGCGCTGAATTGGATTGTTCCTACTAAATGATCATTTCTTGAGGGTTAGAAATTCTCCATCTTCTCTTTGTGGGGCTGAAAGTAATTCCTCCATGTTGTGTCAAAAATCATAAATCCCAAATATGATGCAAAGTATGTGTAAATTGTAGTTTGTTTTAAAAACTCAGATGATCTTATTTAACATAACTTAAGTATTCGTGTATATAACGAAAACTATAATCATTATTATTCTAATGTAAATTATGAAGAACTCATGATCAGGAACTCCACATTTCAATTCTCTTGAGGTGGAAACAAATGATCTGCAATTACCCATGGGTCATGGCTGAATATCTTCGATCAAGGGGACTCACTTATGAGGTTTATCATATTAAGGTTTCACTTTTGATTGAGAAAATAGTATGTATGCACGCTTTCTTTTGTATTTATCGAGCATCTTTTCTTTATAGGAGTATTCTTTTCATTGTCAATATTCTTTTATTGTTTGATATTTATAGTTGTCGGTCAAAGTGACGCAAGTTCTCACTCATGTCAAATGATAAATGGAAGTATAGAAACATATAGCAGGACAAACATGTGTCATCATCTTAACCTGATTCATATCAAACTACTGGTCATAGTATATCATTTTCTTCCATTCATTGCACTTAATAAAATAAATTAAAATACTTTTCTCGGTTGTTTTTAAATACCTAAGTGTTGTATGCATGTAGGTGTATCTTCTTCTTATCTTGACCTTGGTGAGTGTGATAAAGTGTGTCAACATTGAATTGCTATTTTCTGGTACGAAGAGCGACTGAAATCATACTTCAAAGATCAAAAGCCTCGATATCACCGTTGTTGTGGAGGAGGAAAGGTTGTTTTACCAATTGAATGTGACCCTCCCAAGTACATGAAATATTTGTTTAGAAATCGTCACTTTTTAGACAACTCAATCATTAAAAATATAACTATTTTAGCGTAAACCATATGTGATCTATCGCTGACCTTCCAGACACGTTTGTTTTAATTGTATTCAAAGATTTTAAAGAAGGCCTTGATGTACTTCATTTTCTATTCTTTTATCTTCCTTGGTTGTGTAACATGAAGGGCTTGAAGTCACTCATGGGTGTGTGCAGTGTAGAGCATCTCAAATATCCCCTGTATATATATCACACAAGAGCTCATACTAACATTAAGGTACACCACTCTTTCATTACTATTAAAAACAATATGGAAATTAACTTTTTGTGCTTACATGACTTCGGCTCCTACTTAAAAACCGATTTGGATTAGTTTATTAGAAAAAAGATGGTATTCAAGAATGAAAATTATTAAGTTGTTTGTTCTTGTTGGACTTGAGTAAATTATGCATTGTTATATGTGAATTAAATGTGTGAATGTTTACTTTATGCACCTACATAATCAAAGTTTCCAATTTCTTTGTTCCTGCAAGTGCAGGTCTATAGAGACTGTGAATCGACACATGGTCTGTTCGCATATTTGGGAGTCAAAAGTTCACATACACACAAATAAGTCATGGGAAGATTAAATGTACCCTTTCTACTTATATGTAAGGCTAAAAAAGAAAGGTAAATAGTACATCTTAAAGATCATCACTCAAGGAACATAAGACACCAACTGTGGTATTTTTTAGGTTAGATAGGTTTCTCGCTTATGATGGCACCGTTTAATATCTTAAGGCTTGACCATGGGTGAACGAGTTCTAATTATATATTGATTGGGTCGCACCTTCCCAACCAATAATTAATTTATCAAGCACTACTTACATCTATAGTAAATGAGTATGCTAATATTCATTTAAGCAAATAACTCTGTTATGCTATATATGTGGCTCTCCTATTTAGCAAGAAAGGAGATATTATCA